>UXGC01000836.1:0-37997 GCA_900480045.1 Eurytoma adleriae
CTTTGCCCGGCAGGATATTCTGGATTGGGAGATGGGTAAACGATTTGATTAACTTTATTCCACCAGCGCTCATAAGCCTCTCGCTGCTCTTCCAGGTAGGTGTGCTTATCGTATACCTGCCAAACCCCCGGTAATTTATGCCCTAACATGATCTCAGCAACATGGGGCTGGGTTAACTCCGCAACCCCAGTGCGCATGGTTTTACGCAAATCGTGAATTGACCAGTGGGTATAGTTCTCAAATCTACTAGCCATTTTTTTGTTGAGATTGCTAATAAAACTAATATGCCCACTAACACACAAAGGTTTTCCTTCCGATACAATAAACAAATAATCGCTGCCATGACTTAATTTTTTAGCCGTTTTTATCAATACCTCTGCCGCTGGAATAATAGGCCGGATAATGGGCTTTTTGCTTTTCCGCCCTGTTTTATGATTCTCAGGTGGCACTGTCCATATTCCTTTAGTGAAATCGAAATCGGCCATTTTCGCTTTCAGCAATTCCCCTATCCGGCAGCCAAACAACAACGCCAGTTTGATTATCAGGGCATTTCTAGGGTTATAGTCTGGTGCCTCAATTAACGCAAATAATACTCTGAGTTCATCTTCACTTAATACCCTTTCCCCCTGTTGCACTTTTACCCCTAAATCTTGAGGTGTTACATCGATAAGTGGATTTAAAGAAATAATCCCCCTACGTATCCCCCACCGATGGGCTGTTTTGGCATAACGTAAGATCCGCGCGCCAATTGTAGGTTTTACTTTTACCACCTCTTCAATTAGGGATAACCAAACATGCAAATGCGTTTCATCATGAGGCAAATTGCCTATCTTAGGGAAAACATAAATTTCAAATGACCGTAGTATCTCACCCGCTTTTACCTGTGCATTTTTAAGTGACTTCTCCCACCAATCCCTGATAACCGACTCAACGGTGTGAGCATCAATCGACTGTTGCTTTCGAGTGCGTTTGACCACTTTCGGGTTTCTATGTTGCTCTAGTTCACCACGATAAAAAAGCGCACTATCACGCGCATCTTTTAAACTGATTGCCGGATAGGTTCCAATATCTATCCGATCACCTTTCCCTTGCCAGCGATAACGATATTGGAAAATCACTTTACCTTTTGGTGTTACGCGAACTGATAAACCCTCTCTGTCTGATTTAGTCACCATTTTAGCTTGTGGCTTACCATTTACCGCTCTTAACCATGAATCACTTACCGCCATCTTTTTTTCTCCTTGCGTCTTTTTTATATAATATTTTATGTACACCAATATGTACATAAATTTGATGACACAAGGAATATAATAGGTGACTGAAAACAGCTATTCTATGCTGAGATAAGAAATAAAAATGATATAAAACAGTTTATTATCTATAATAATATCTCCTATCGATGACGGTTAACGGCTATTACTGACATTTTAACTCTATTTATTAACAGAATGAGTTAATTAATTTCAAATCAAATATATATTTACTGTAATTAGGTATTTTTGTTAATTTATTCTGTTCTAACCATCACTTTTTAAAACTTATTACTTGTTTAAAATATGGGTAAAATTAACGGCTTAAACTAAGGAAAGTTATGTTCGCCATTAATAAAATAACCCCCAATCAAATATCGACTTACCAAACCGATATCCAAAGAGCCTCACCCCCTCTTTCATCTATTGAAAAACAGCATATTAACTTTCTGGATTCTCTCTATGCTAATGAGAATATTAGTCAACCTCTACATTCTTATGATGAAGCGTTAGCACTTTTAACCCCCATTTTTGATAAAGATTATGTTGAAAATAAATCTAAAATTAATTTTGTGTCAACAATGAATCGATTTAATCAATTAGAAGGTTATAAGAAGTGTCATTTTATTGATTGGTATAGTATTCAAGATTACCAATATAGCAGCTACACTTATTTAAATAGTATGTTAAAACTCGGGACAGCAGTTAATCATCATCACCCTTTAGTTGCCCAATTGAATTTATCTTTAATGCATTTATCATTATTCGATAACTATCATAGCCAATTTACACCGAGAATGGTTTATCGAGGTGAAGTCAGAAAAACGGCTGATATGATGTTTTTGCAAACTAATAGTTCTTATAAACTAGATACTTTTTTCAGTACCTATGAAATTCAAGATAAAGTCATACCATACCTAAAAGATAAAACAACATTAGCTAATGATAAAATTAATGTCTTATATGAAATTCAATATACTGAACCTTTAGTCGGCGCTAATATTTCCGCTCTATTAAAAAATGGCAAACATGATGTATTATTTTGGCCAAAAACGGAATTTATTATCACCGATATAAAATCTAATCCTAAAGATACAAATATAACTATACGAATGACAACAGCCAATCTTGAGCAATATGAATGGGATAATCATTTGCACTCTCTATTTTGATTCTATGTATAATAAAATTAATAGCTGCTAATATTAAGCCATTAATTTTATTTATAAGGTGGTGCTAACTTAATATGTTAACTTTAGAAAATAGTATAATTTACTCAGTTAGCCAACTTAATCAATCAGTTCGGCAATTACTTGAACTTCAACTTGGTCGAGTTTGGCTTAATGCAGAAATTTCTAATTTTTCTCAGCCTGCTTCCGGCCACTGGTATTTCACTTTAAAAGATGAAAAAGCGCAGCTACGTGCTGCAATGTTTCGTGGCCAAAATATTCGGCTCAATTTTCGACCGCAAAATGGCCAACAAGTGTTAGTTCGAGCGACGGTTACCTTGTACGAACCGAGAGGAGAGTACCAATTAATTATCGAAAATATGCAACCTGCAGGTGATGGATTATTACAACGACAATTTGAAATATTGAAACAGAAACTTTCAGCTGAAGGATTATTTGCTCAACATTACAAACAAGCGCTACCAATGCCGGCCAAACGCTTGGGGGTTATTACGTCAGCAACAGGCGCTGCATTACACGATATTTTAAATATATTAAAACGCCGCGATCCCTCATTACCTGTCATTATTTATCCCACCGCCGTCCAAGGGGAAGATGCTCCGCGACAAATTGTTCGTGCCATTGAGGTGGCCAACCACAGGCAAGAATGTGACGTACTGATTGTCGGCCGGGGTGGTGGTTCATTGGAAGATTTGTGGGCCTTTAACGATGAAAAGGTTGCACGAGCGATTTTTGCCAGTCAATTACCGATTATCGCTGCCGTGGGTCATGAAACCGATGTGACTATTGCTGATTTTGTTGCTGATTTACGTGCCCCGACGCCCTCAGCAGCAGCTGAGCTAGTAAGTCGTAACCAACAAGAATTACTTCGCCAACTACTTGAACAAAAACAGCGACTCGAAATGGCGATGGACTATTTCTTGGCACGTAAACTACGTGTCTTTAGTCAATTACATCATAAACTACAACAACAACATCCTGAACTGCGGATAACACGACAACAAAATTATCTAATCCAATTACAACAAAAACTTGTTAGCGCCACCCAACACTATTTACAGCAAATTAATCGTCAACATTATAGCCTTGAACAACGTTTAATACTGTGTGATCCGCGACCACAATTACAAACTTGTCGTCAACGTTATATTCAACATGAATTCCAACTAAAACAATTGATTAATCAAACATTAAGTCAATATCGAGAAAAATTTGCTATTAACTGTTCCCGCCTTGAAGCAGTAAGTCCATTAGCAACATTAGCACGCGGTTATACTATCAGCGAATTACCTAATGGCAAGGTTTTAACCAATACACAGCAAGTAGATGTCGGAGTAAAATTAAAAACGCGCTTACAAGACGGCTGGCTTGAAAGTAAAATTTTATCTATCAATAAAATTGCTTAACTCAAACAAATCATCATACATAAAAATAGATTTATTAGCCTTATATTAAATTATTATATAAGGCCACAAAAATTTATTGGATATCAAAATCAGGGAAATATTTTTTATTATCATCTAGCATCAAAATAAAAGCATATTCTAGTGCCGTATCCTTTAAGCGGTTAAAACGACCCGATTGTCCACCATGTCCGGCTTTCATATTTGTTTCCAGCAATAAGACAGTATTACCCACTTTATATTCCCTTAATTTAGCCACCCATTTTGCCGGCTCCCAATATTGGACTTGAGAATCATATAGACCTGTCGTAACCAATAAATTGGGATAACGTTGATGCTTAATATTATCATAGGGGCTGTAAGATTTTAGTCGAAAATAAGCTTCTTGTTCAGCAGGATCACCCCACTCATCATATTCTCCAGTTGTTAATGGAATAGAGGGATCAAGCATCGTCGTCACTACATCGACAAAAGGAACTTGAGCAACAATGCCTCGATACAGTTCCGGTGCCTGGTTAATTACCGCCGCCATCAATAAACCACCAGCGCTGCCGCCCATCGCATAAACCCGTTTTGGGTCAGCATAACCCTTGGCAATCAATATCTTAGTTGCATCAATAAAATCACTAAAACTATTAGCCTTATTTTCAACCTTACCTTGCTGATACCAAGTTTTACCTAAATCACCGCCGCCACGAACATGGACTAATGCATATACAAAACCCCTATCTAACAAACTCAAACGTGGTGAACTAAAAACCGGATCTACATTGATACTATAAGCACCATAACCATAAATCAAAATAGGATTTTTGTTTTTTTGCCATAGATCTTTACGATATACTAACGAAATAGGCACTTTTGTCCCATCTTTTACTCGAATCCAGATACGTTCACTGGTATATAGTGACTGATCAAATTTATTAACTTCTTGTTGTTTTAGTAATTCACGTTGCCCTGTTAGCATATTTATCTGCATAACAGATATTGGTGTAGTTAGTGATGAATAGCTATAGCGTAAAGTCTCACTATCAGGCTCTGGATTATAACCAATCCACGCGCTATATACCGGCTCATCAAATTCAACCATTTTTTGCTGTTTTGTCTGCCAGTCTATCTGACGAAGATTAACCAATCCATTGTGACGTTCTTCAACCACCAACCAACGGTTAAAAAGGGCAAAATTTTCTAAATCGATCTCTTTATTTGGTGCAATCACCGTTTGCCATGGCTGTTGAATTGACTGTGTGACATATAAGCCAAATTGCTCCGATTGATGGTTAGAGCGAATATAGAAATTATCACGAAAATGATCTAAGTCGTACTCACGACCTGTTTGACGTGGTGAAAATACTTTAAGCACTTCAGCGGGGTTATTGGCATTAATTAATCGATATTCTGATGTTTCTGTACTGCTAATCGACAGCAAGATATACGCTTTTGAGCTACTTTTAGCGATGCTCAAATAAAATCTATCGTCACTCTCCTGATAAACTTTTTTATCTTCAACACCCTCTTTTCCATATTGATGGCAATAGACTTGATAAGGTAACAATGTTTGAGGATGATTACTAATATAATAGAGTGTTTGATTATCATTAGACCATACAATATTACCAGAAGTATTTTTAATGACTGCATTCTGCCATTTTTTACTATCTAATTGTCTAAATGAAACCTCAAACTGACGACGCCCTTGGAAATCTTCAACAATTGCCAAACGATTATTATCTTCAGAAACAGCAATACCACCCAATGAATAAAATTGATGTCCCTTAGCACGCTCATTACCATCAACTAATATCTGCCAATCACTATTTCGATTAACAGGCTTACGTTGATAAATAGGGTAATCTTGACCTTCTTGATAAAGGGTACGATAAATATAACCATTATAAATATAAGGCACCGATTGATCCTGTTGCTCCATACGAGCGACCATCTCACCGTATAGTTGTTCCCTTAATGCGGTGCCTGATTTTAATACCGTATTGGTATAATGATTTTCCTCAGTCAAATATTTGATAACTTTTTTATTTTTTCTTGTATCATCTCTTAACCAATAATAATTATCAATGCGGGTATCGCCATGTAACACCATTTTATGTGGTTGCTTTTCAGCCATTGGAATTATCATTTTTTCTCCTGCAAAGCTGGTAAACGCGATGATATTTAACAACCAAGTCATTAGTACAAGGTTTAAATATTGATAAGAAAAGTGCTGGTTTAATTGCATCATTATCAAGAACACTCTGTTGGCAATTTCTAAGTTATTTAATAACAAAAATTTAATAAATAAAAGACAGCCAGCGCAATTAATTAACCCACCTTTTAAATAAATATCTAAATAATTAACTTAATTTATAGCGCTATTTTTATTGTCGTCACACAATAAACCTCTGTAATGGATATTACAGAGGTTTAAATCAGTGGCTAATTTTAAACTATAATGGCTGAGTTTGTGCTTCTGCTGCAGCAAGAGCCACCATGTTTACGATACGTCTTACCGATACAACCGGTGTTAATATATGTACTGGTTTTGCTACTCCCATTAATACCGGCCCCACAGTGACTCCATTAGAACTTGTAACACGAAGTAAGTTATAACTAATACGTGCAGCTTCCATATTAGGCATAATCAATAAATTAGCCGATCCTTTTAATGTACTATCCGGCATAATATCTCGTCGAATGCTTTCAACTAACGCTGCATCGCCATGCATTTCACCATCAATTTCCAAGTTAGGATCGGCACGTTTAACTAAGGCCAATGTTTTACGCATTTTTTGCGCCGATGGACAGTCTGATGAACCAAAACTTGAGCGTGATAATAGAGCCACTTTAGGCTCGATGCCAAAACGCCTTACTGCCTGTGCCGCCATTAGTGTAAGTTCTGCCAACTCTTCCGGTGTAGGATTATCATTCACATAGGTATCTGCAATAAAAGTATTTCCTGTTGGCAACATAAGCGCATTCATTGCACCTGCTACCGAACTATTCTGCCGGAAGCCAAGCACATTTTTTATAATGGTAAAATGTTGATGATAACTACCTATAGTACCGCAAATCATACCATCTGCTTCACCTTGGTGGATCATCAATGCACCAATTAACGTTGGATTATTGATAACTTCTCTACGCGCCATTTCTTGCGAAACCCCATAGCGCTTCATTAATTGATAATATTGTTGCCAATAGGTTTTGAAACGCGGATCGTTTTCATTGTTAATCAACTCAAAATCTTCACCAATTCTAATTTGTAACCCAAGCTTCTCAATCCGCTTTTCAATAACACTGGGTCGACCAATTAAAATGGGATAAGCTAAATCTAAAGATATTAATTCCTGTGTTGCATGCAATATGCGCTCTTCCTCACCTTCCGCTAACACAATCCGTTTTTTCTCTTTGCGGGCCAAAGAAAAAATTGGCTTCATAAATAGGTGGGTGCTATAGACAAATTCATTAAGCTTTTCTATATAAGAATTAAAATCTTCAATGGATCGTGTCGCTACACCTGATTCCATCGCTGCTTTAGCGACTGCCGGCGCAATCTTAACGATTAGCCGAGGATCAAAAGGTTTTGGAATAATATAATCAGCACCAAATTTTAACTCCTGATCACCATAAGCGGAAACAACAACGTCATTCTGTTCAGCTAATGCCAAATCAGCAATAGCCTGAACACAAGCTAGTTTCATCTCTTCATTAATGGTAGTTGCACCAACATCCAATGCGCCACGAAAGATGAAAGGAAAACAGAGTACATTATTTACCTGATTAGGATAATCTGAACGCCCAGTGCAGACAATCGCATCAGGCCGCGCAGCTTTTGCTAATGAGGGGAGAATTTCTGGTTCTGGATTGGCTAATGCTAAGATAAGCGGAGCATTAGCCATCGATTTTACCATTTCTACCGTCAACACACCTGGCGCTGAACAGCCTAAGAAAATATCCGCACCTGGAATAACATCTGCTAAGGTACGTAATCCATTATCTTCGATTGCATAAGCGGCTTTGGTTTCATCCATCAGTTCATCGCGGCCACGATAGATAACCCCTTTTGAATCACAGACAATAATATTGCTACGATCAAGACCTAATGCAACCAATAAATTCATGCAGGCAATAGACGCTGCACCAGCGCCTGAAACAACTAAACGAACTTGTTCAATTTTTTTATTAACAATGCGCAAACCATTCAATATTGCGGCGGTTGAAATAATGGCCGTACCATGCTGATCATCATGGAACACGGGGATTTGCATTTTTTCCCGCAGCTTTTTCTCGATATAAAAACATTCTGGTGCTTTAATATCTTCCAAATTGATCCCGCCAAAGGTTGGCTCCAATGCAGCAATAACATCTATTAGTTTATCTGGGTTAGATTCGTCTATTTCTATATCAAACACATCAATGCCGGAAAATTTTTTAAATAAAACACCTTTGCCTTCCATAACGGGTTTACCGGCCAAAGCACCTATATTTCCAAGGCCTAATACTGCCGTACCATTAGAAACGACAGCCACTAAATTAGCCTTAGCCGTGTATTTGTAAGCGGCCAAAGGATCTGCGGCAATTTCAAGACAAGGGTAAGCAACACCGGGAGAATAAGCAAGGGCCAGATCGCGTTGTGCCGTTAATGGCTTAGTGGGCGTAACTTCAATTTTACCTGGTTGGGGAAACTCATGAAAATCAAGCGCACTTTGTTTTAATTTTTCATCCATTGTGTGTGTCCTTAGAGAATTTTATTAGCAAAAAACATCCCCATTATAATAATCTCTATTAATGAAATCATGACATATGCAACAATTCCGATAGAAACTAGAAAAACATAAACATCATATCAGCAAAAATAACATAACTAAATAATATTAAAATTAAAATGTAAAACTAATTACATTTATAATATTAATTTTTTCATAATTATAAAATTTAAGATTATTGAATTTAAAATTATTAAATTCCATGTGTTTTTTATTTAAGATAATTACCTTTTGGTTATTTCATTAATATTGTTTTTCTTATATTCTTGCACTGTTTCATTTTTTCAAAAAACTTTTAAGACTAATAATTAAAATCAGTTGTAAAAACACCATTTATTCCTACAGGCTTTTTAAAAAGGAATATACTATATCTAATCATTCAATAATGTTGGTTGATGAACATCCCCTAATACGTCATAGTTTAAAACAACTCATTAAAGCTGCACATGAATTTAGTGTTGTTGCCGAAGTCAGTAATGGTATTGATGTTATTAATATAGCTAATCAATTAAAACCAGATATTATTATGATGGATATTAATATATCTAATATGTATTGTCCTGAAGTTATTCGTCAAATTCGAAAAGAAGGTATTAAATCTTATATATTAATTCTCTCTTTTTCTGCTAATAGAATTGATGTTTATAATGCTATCGATGCTGGAGCTAATGGTTATTTATTAAAAAATTGCGAATTAGATATGTTAGTTAATAGCCTAAAAAGTGCTGCAAATGGTTTACCGGTTTTTAGCAATCAAATTCATCAGTATTTAAATAATCGTCATCAATATCAAGATCCACTTTCTTCATTAACAAAACGTGAATTTGAAGTATTACGTGAAATTGCTAATGGATTAAAAAATAGAGAAATATCTAAATCTCTTTTTATTTCTGAAGAAACAGTCAAAGTACATATTCGTAATTTATTGAAAAAGCTTAATGTGCGTTCTCGCTTAGAAGCCAGCCTAGTTTATATGCGCGCTAAATAAATATAACATAAACAAAATATCACTAAAGGAAGAAGAAATGATTTATTAATAAAAAATCACATTACACATAGTATATGTATATGCATTACTTAATTAATGCATCATTTTATATGATGTAAAATATATTTTATTAAATATTTTTATATTCGATTTCTCATAAATTTAATAAGTATTGTGCTTAATTGTAGCCTTATATAGATTATTATCGCATTTTGCAGCATTATAGAGATCTTAGTGCTTCATATCCAAAAAGGAAATTATGATGTCAACATCAACAAGTTACGTACTTTATGGTATAAAAAATTGTGATACTATTAAAAAGGCGCGTCAGTGGCTCGATAATCATCATATAATCTATCAATTTCATGATTATCGCACGGATGGGATCTCAATTGAATTACTCGAAATTTTTATTCAATATTTAGGATGGGAAGCCTTGATCAATAAACGTGGTATGACCTGGAAAAAATTGTCCGATGAGCAAAAAGCGAATATTATTGATGCCACAACTGCTAAAGAGTTAATGTTAAAATATCCAGCAATTATTAAACGCCCATTATTAACAACTACCAATAACGATTATCTACTTGGATTTTCAATAGACGAGTATCAACAATTTCTGCATCACAGAGGCTAACTATGATTTGTCCTGTTCTTAAGCTTGCGCAACAACTTATTCAACAACCCTCTGTTAGCCCCAATGATCATGGCTGTCAAACTATTTTAATCAATCGATTGAAAAAAATTGGTTTTTCAATTGAAGTCATGCCCTTTGACGATACCGCCAATCTATGGGCATATCATGGGGAACAAGGTGAAACGCTAGTTTTTGCTGGACATACCGATGTTGTTCCGGCAGGTGCAACTCAGAATTGGCGTTATCCTCCTTTTACACCAACATTAAATAACGGACTGCTCTATGGCCGTGGAGCAGCCGATATGAAAGGTTCCCTTGCGGCAATGATTGTTGCCGCCGAAAGATTTATTATTGATTTTCCCAACCATGCTGGCCGATTAGCCTTTTTAATTACCTCAGACGAAGAGGCTAAAGCGACTAATGGAACGGTAAAAGTGGTTGATAAATTAATGATGCGCAACGAACAAATTGATTATTGCATTGTAGGTGAACCGACTAGCCAGGTTAAGCTTGGTGATATTATCAAGAATGGTCGTCGAGGTTCACTAACCGCCAAACTCACCGTCCAAGGAATCCAAGGGCACATCGCTTATCCACATTTAGCCAATAATGCAATACATAGTTCATTACCTTTTTTAAATGAACTGGTTAATAAAAAATGGGATGACGGTAATGCTTTTTTTCCTCCCACCAGCATGCAAATTTCCAATATCCATGCTGGCACTGGCAGTAATAATATTATTCCTGGTGAATTAGTTATACAATTTAATTTTCGCTTTAGCACCGAGCTCACCGAGCAACAAATTCGCCAGCAAGTTGAAACAATCCTAAAAAAATATCAACTTAATTATAAAATTGAGTGGTCATTATCCGGTCATCCTTTTTTAACAGAAAAAGGCAAATTAATTAATATTGTTAGCCAGGTCATAGCGCAATATTGTGGCTATCAACCTCAGCTATCAACCGATGGCGGCACATCTGATGGCCGTTTTATTGCTAAAATGGGTGCACAAATTGTTGAATTAGGCCCTATAAATGAAACCATTCATAAAGTTGATGAATGTGTAAGCGTTGTTGATCTACAGCAATTAAGCCTTATTTATCAGCAAATTATGCAAAAAATATTATTACCGGCATAAAATTTTAGTTAACTAGCTTTAATCTTAATCCGATAAAAATTGGACTAATTTTTCGACCCATTGATTTCTGGCAATCTTGACATATAACCGAGTAATATCACTAAGATAATTAATAGTCCCCCTCTGATCCACCAAGCTTTTACTAACCAAAGTGAGAACATAAAAGTAAATAAAATAATAATAATTAGCTTAATTTTAACGCCTTTAGGCAACGCTTTATGCTGTTGCCAATGGCGAATATATTGACCAAACCATGAGTGATAAAGTAACCAGTGATGAAAACGTGGCGATGAGCGAGAAAAACACCAGGCAGCTAATAGCAAAAAAGGGGTAGTAGGTAATAAGGGTAAAAGTAAACCAAATGTCGCTAAGACAATACTAATCCAGCCCACAATAATAAGTAAAATTCGTTGTAAATGCATACTGAAATCAATAATAGTTATACGATAAAGAAAAACAGAGTATACTTTTATTTACTACATTTGCTAATGGAAAAAGTTTATGCATTGGTTAGCTGATTACTGGTGGATTATCATTCTGATCCTGATTGGTATTATCTGGAGCGCTGTCAAACAGATGCAAAAAATTGATCCTAAACGTTTTTTAGATAATAAACCCAAACTTCCTCCTCATCGTGATTTTAATAACAAATGGGATGATGAAGATGACTGGCCTAATCAAAAGAAGCATTAACCCATGATTTAAGTTTTTCTGCTCGCTGCCAGTCTAATTCTAATAATGCGTCTGCAATATCATTGCGCACCTGTTTTAACCATATTTTTTGTCCTGTCAATTTTAACTGCTGACAACATATCTCAATAGATAAATTATGTTCACAATGAATTCTAGTCGCTTTTAAAGGCAGTGACGACTGCATTAATAACCGTCGAATTGCTGAATAGCTAGCTGAAAAACTTCTATTGCCGTAAGCAAAGCCGGCCAAAACCTGCCAATCTTCATCATTTAATTGATCATCTTTAATCGCTGCTAGTGTTAAACCAGTTAACTGATTGATATAAAAAGCGTCCCGCTTTAACAAATACTGAGCTCGTGACACCCATTGTCTAGCCTTTGGTGATAAGGGCAATACCGCCATAGCAGTATAAAATCCACTGGTCGCTTCTTTACGGCTACCGACCCTGACCAAATGAAAACCATTTTGCTGCCATAAGGCCTGCAACTGTTCACAATAGCCAAAGCTAACAGAAAGAAAATCTTTTCCCTCGTTAATCGCCTGCTGTTGACAAAAAGTGAGTAATTTTGTTGCTACACCCTGGCGACGGAAAGCAGCAATAACGGCTATACGGCTTATTCGCTGAGAATTCATTTGTGCCGCTTGCGGAAAATAACTGTGTGCTGCTAAAGATTGAGCAACTAAATTACCGCTAGGTCGACGCCGTCCAGCCCATACTTCATGAGCAAGCGATGTAGATAGTCCCCCTTCATCAACTAACCATAATACCGCTAGCAGTTGTTTTTTTTGTTGCGCAACCAATAAGTGCATTCCTTGCGCATCCAATAAACGTCTTAAATCAAGGGGTGAAGTACGATAATGCGCGTTAGTCAGCAAACTATAAATGGCTGATAATAATTGCGGCTTTTCAATCAATAAAGATTGCGTTATGAGTAACAACGTAATGTGATGGTTATTTAATTTAGTTATCGTTGTTGGTTTGGGTAAATATTCTTTTAATAATAAGCTATTATTTAACCAATTTTCCAATGGATCATTCGATGCCCAACGGATCGGAGTGGTTAAAGAGAGAATATGACATTGTGCTAATTGAGCACAAAGTTTTAGCAAAAATCCTCGCCCTGTACCTTCATAACCATCAACAGTCGTCGTAAACAGTAAGCGTGGAAAATAGTGTGTTAATTGATTTAATTGTCCAATCGGGAGCATCGCCGCTTCATCAACAATTAACCAATCAACTTCATGTGGTTTTTGTGATTGGCAATCAGTCAATAAATTATCAATTGACCAATAGCGAATTTTTTTGTTGGTATAGTGAGTTAATATCATTGACGCTGATTTTGCTGGTGCACAAACCCAACATGTCCCCTGCCACCGTTCAATCAGCATACCAGCCAAGGCAGATTTTCCTCTACCACGCGGCGCGACTAATGCCCAAATTCCTGCCTCCACAGTCAGTAGACGCTGCAAAATTTTTTCTTGTTCGATGGTTGGTTGGCCAGTGGGCTGATGCCAAGCCGTTAATTGGGGTAGCGCATCAGCAATAAAAGGTTTACCTTCACGCCATAGCAAGGCATTCGCATCTTGTTGTAGATGATATTTTAACCAAGAAACAAAATTTGGCACTGCTATTATCGACGCCATTTCATTCCAGCGTTGACTATCTTGATCTGGCTGCTGAGACCAGGTTGCCCATTCAGGTAGGCAAATAATAAGATAGCTACCCGCTTTTAGCGTCCCTGCCAATATTAGCAATGCTTCCGTATGAAGTCCCTTTGTGGCATCAAAAACACCATGTAAGAATTCTTGTCCTAATAGTGACGCCGCTTTTTGTAGCGGTATAGCATCAGGCCAATGCGGTGAAATGGTTTGCCAATCCCCAATCATCCCTTGTTTAAGCGCTATTAGCTGTTCAAGGATCCAGTTGCTATGACCACTTAACACCAGTAAGCGGCGTTGGCCATGAATGGACAACTGAGATTGTAAATTAATTAGGCTGGTAATTGTCACTAAAACTTGCCAATCAATAAAGAGAGCAGACCTGCTGCGATTAATGGACCAACAGGAACACCACGAAAAGCAGCAACACCTATCACCGTACCAACTAATAATCCAGCAACTGTTGATGGTTGATTCGACATCAAAGAAACGCCTCTACTGCCTAACCAAGAGACTAAAATGCCAATCACTATCGCCAACAACGATTTCCAGTTAAAAAAAGCGTTAACAACCTCATGGGGTGAGATTTTGCCACTTGCGATGGGAGCCATTACACCAACAGTTAAAATCAAAATACCTATACTCAAGCCATATTTTTCAATCCAAGGGAAAAAATTATTAAGCGGCGTAATGCGAACTACCAGCAAAAATAACATTGCCAGTGTAACCGTCATGTTATGACTAATTATTCCTAAGCCGGCCAACACTAATAAAATCAGCAAGGTTGGATCAAAATTACCCATAAAATTATTTACCAATAAAAATATATAATTAATTATCCTATCAATAAATCATGAAAGAGCAAAATAAATAATAAAACTCTATTAGTCGCTACAAGGATGCTAACTTACAGCGACTTTTATCGTACTAAAGTGCGCCAAAAGTATTGCAACTTTTAAAATCACCACTGTCATAGCCTTTTTTAAACCAAGTATAACGCTGCTCTGAGGTACCATGAGTAAAACTATCGGGCACAATACGTCCCTGGCTTTGTTGCTGTAAACGATCATCACCGATTGCCTGAGCGGCAGCTAACGCTTGTTGTAAATCTCCTTCTTCTAGCAGACCTTGCTCGTCCATTTTATTCCCCCAAACGCCAGCAAAACAGTCAGCCTGAAGTTCAAGCTTCACCGAAAGCTTATTCGCTTCGGTACGACTCATACTTTGTTGCGCTTCTCTCACTTTCTGATCAATACCCAATAAATGTTGCACATGATGACCCACTTCATGGGCCACAACATAGCCTTGTGCAAAATCACCACCTGCCCCGAGTTTATTTTTCATCTCTTCATAAAAAGACAAATCAATATAAACTTTCTGATCAGCCGGACAATAAAATGGTCCCATAATTGCCTGACCAGTGCCACAGGCAGTAGTAGTATAACCTCGATAAAGTACTAATTTAGGCTCCGTATAACTACGCCCTACCCGACTAAACTCTTTTTGCCAGACATCTTCAGTTGAAGCCAATATAACTGAAGTAAAATCAGCTAACTGCTGATCTTTAGCACTGATCGGTTGGTAATTGGCTTGTTGAGAGGAATTGATGTTGGAGTCGCCTGTAATAAAACTGGTTAAATCGATACCATAATAGCCGGCAACGAAAACAACTACCAAAATGAATAAACCACTTTTTCCACGTAATGGCAACCGCATTCCACCGCCACCAAAAGGTGATCCCATTCTGCCCGATTGATTTCGTCGGTCTTCAATATTATCGCTTCTACGATGATCCCGCCAGCGCATATCATCTCCCAATATGACATGAATAATTAGCCCTTGATGGGATTATAGCGAATCATCTTGATTATTGTGTAATTATTAACTCTCAATAGGATAAATTTAATAAATTCATTTCAATGCTGCGGAACAAATAGAAAAGAGCTATGTAATAAAAACTAAGCACAAAAATTAATTGCAGGTCAAAGAGAAACGATAAAATATTGATGCACAACCGTATTGAATATTTGCATAATTACTGTTGTAACGGCGAGGATATCGTGACTAATCACTATCATAGCCAAATATGCTAAATTGATTTTTTCATAAGTATTGTAGACATTATTAACTATACTATTATCTAATTAATTTTTAATTTTGCCGTTATTTCAGTTAATAAATGGAATATTAAAATTCATCTATCTTATTGATAAATAACAACATAATTAACGCTAAAGAATTTAAGCCATGCATATAATTTAATTTTTTCATACCTAATTGCTTTATTTAGTTATATTTAACTATTTTAGTTTATTTAATAATAAAAATATTAATTTAACACGATAAAAATCCAGTAAAAACAATCACCAATTAAATTAAAAAGTAGCCAAAAAAACATAAATTTCATATTTATAAAAAAGATTAAAATTTTACCATAGCAATTTACCCTGTAGTCTATTTATCTCGTTAATCTAATAAAACCCTGCGAGCAGCCAATAAATACATAAGCTGCTCTTACAAATTAATTATTAAAAGTAATAGCCAATATGAGCAATCAATAAAATAATGTTGGTTGTTAAGCAATCCCTTCTTGAGGTTTTTTGCCAAAAACTTCTTTAATCTAAGCAAACACCTATACGCTTAGCAACCTCTTCATAAGCTTCAATTAATCCACCTAGACGCTGACGAAAACGATCTTTATCTAATTTATCCTTGGTTTTTTTATCCCATAAACGACTACCATCTGGTGAAAATTCATCACCTAAGACAACTTGACCATTAAACAGGCCAAATTCAAGTTTAAAATCAACCAGAATCAAGCCTGCTTTATCAAAAATTGTATTTAATACTTCGTTTGCTTTATAACTTAATCGTTTCATCTCACGAAGATGCGCCTTGCTAACCCAGCCAAAAGTTTCACAGTAAGACTCATTAATCATTGGGTCATGCTGGGCATCATTTTTCAAAAACAGATCAAAAATTGGTGGCTCAAGCAACTTACCCTCTTCGATACCCAGCCGTTTAACTAATGAACCGGCTGCTCGATTACGAATTACGCATTCAACGGGGATCATGGTTAATTTTTTTACTAATGATTCAGTATCTGACAGTAAGCGTTCCATTTGGGTTGGAATGCCGGCTTGCGCCAGTTTTTGCATAATGAAATGATTAAATTTATTGTTTATCATTCCCTTACGTTCAAACTGCTCTATACGCTCACCATCTAGTGCCGATGTATCATTGCGAAATTCTAATACTAATAAATTAGGATCATCCGTAAGATATACGGTTTTCGCTTTTCCGCGATACAACTCAGCTTTTTTCTGCATTTTATTGACTCCGAACTTTGATCATTTTAATAAAAAAACGCTTTTATGGGACATTAAAGCAAGACGCAAACGTTTACTTCGTTAGATGAGTGAGAATAACAGATTAACGGTTATATATGTTAATTAAATAACTATAAAGGAAACATTTGTTAGCCCAAAACCCAGAGAATAAATAAAAAAACAGATGATCTATAGTGAATAAACCACTATAAACCATCTATCATTTATTTAGGCAATATTATAAGTAAGCGTAATAAACTCAGTTTTATTAACTAATTACTGCTCACTTTACTAAACGCCACTTTTAATGCCGCGACCATTTCATCATTTTGTTTTTGTGTTAAGGTGGTCCCTTTCACTGCCATAAATTGCAGACTACTACGATTATTCATATCACCCACTTGCAATTTATAATCGCCTTTTGCCATAGTTGGATTATCGACGCCAATCGCTTGCCAATCACTATCACTCATACCATTATAAGTGAGGTTAATCGCTCCCGTTGAACGACTACGATCACCAACTTGCATACCAATACTTTCAAGCACAGAGGGTAATCTATCCCAAACAACATCATAAGGTGCACGCACGATAATTTGCGGTAATCCACTGCTATCACTACCCGTTTGCACATCTATAATGGCATAACGACCCTGGGCATCAGAACGGGTTGCGTTATTACGTAATTTATTTATTGAATCAATCAGCTCATTTAACATTAAAATATTATAGCGTTGGATTTCTACCGGATCGGCAATTGTCTCTTCACCCTGCTTTATGCCTTCATTAGTGACCGTGATGACTATTTGATTATTTTGTGGAGTCAACTGAATTTTGTGCCGAGTTTGTAGAGGAATATCTTCATCTCCTCGCGGCCAGGTAATCCAATCGGTTATCAAGAAATGGTCAGAATCATTTTTTTGCGTAACGTTAATCGCTTTTTGTGGCAAAATAGCGTTAATTTGCGACCAAAGAGCGCTGTTTTCAGCTGTATTACTTAAAAATAAGCGACTTGCTGTTGGACTATTTTCGGTATGGGTGTCACTAAGTAACGAAAGGGTTTGAATGGGAGGGCGAATATCTAATGCTTTACCTACAGAACCATTTTGATTAGCGGGCGGAATATCATATTCACCGTTTTGTAATGGTAACGACATACCTTGAGGAATAGTCAAATTTTTTAACGGTGGTGTATTTAAATATGACTCGTCACCACTTACTTGACGCTTATAACGTTGATTAGTCGTGCAAGCGACCAAAAATATCGCAAGTGACAGTCCTGCCAGCTTAACAGCTTTTGATTTGTGCAATAATGTTGCCATTAAATTTCCCTAAATTTTTTGTAAATCAGCGATCTTTAGCGCCCTTTGTACCGCTATCTGACCGGTCTGTGTTAATGGTGTCATCGGTAAGCGCAATGTATCAGAATTAATAAGTCCTAACTGATAACAAGCCCATTTAACTGGAATGGGATTAGGCTCAATAAATAATTGATGATGCAATTCACTTAGTCGATAATTTAACTTATGCGCTTCGGCATACTTTCCTGTTAATGCTAGCTTGCAAATTTCAGCCATTAATTTGGCGGCAATATTGGCTGTTACAGAAATTACCCCTTGCCCACCTAATTGTATAAAGTCTAACGCAGTTGCATCATCACCACTTAGCAAAATAAAATTATCATCATTAATTAATCTGCGGATGCGATTCACGCGACTTAAATCACCACTGGCTTCCTTAAGAGCAACAATATTACCTAACTTTGCTAATCTAGCAACTGTCTCAGGTAATAAATCACATCCGGTACGCGAAGGAACATTATATAAGATTTGCGGCAAATCTGTCTGTTCAGCAATGGCTTTAAAATGCTGAAAGAGTCCTTCTTGTGAGGGTTTATTATAGTAAGGTGTTACCGCCAAGCAAGCAACAATACCCGTTTTTTCCAAAGATTTAGTGACTGCAATCGCTTGTTGGGTGGCATTTGCGCCACTACCGGCAATAATCGAGATTCTACCATCAGCATACTCTAAGGTCATCAATACCACCTCCAAGTGCTCTCTATGCTCAAGAGTCGCTGATTCGCCAGTTGTGCCAACAGATACGATCGCGGTTGTACCATTATCCACATGATAATTAACTAGTTTTTTCAGACTAGGTTTATCTATTTGTCCTTTTATGTCCATTGGGGTAACAAGCGCAGCAAGACTTCCACGCAAAAAATTCCGATCTGCAATAGAATTATTAACCATAACCTTTTTCCTAAATGAGATATTAAAATTATGGTACTTTTTCAGTCTAAAGAAAAAAACCTTCTCATACACAATATTTAATGAAATTTATTAATAACTTCTCTATTTTAAGAAAAATAAATAATGATTTATCAGCCTACTTTCCGTTTATTTTTCTCGCCCTATTTATTATTTTATCAGCAAATAAATCTTTTAAAATTAAAAAATTAGTCAAAAAGTGCCTATTTTATTCCATTAAATATCATTTAATCACTCCTCAGTCTGTCAGCGTATTATATTGATATACTTGTTTTTTATCTTGGCATGAGCTTTTTTTTATGGTTACCATACAATATTCAAAGTTATTGTTTATGTCGCTAGGTATAATTAAACAATTTACTTGATTATTTATTAACCATAACTTCAAGCTGGCCGGACTAGTATTAAAAAAGATCAAGCCATAGACAAGTAGGATGAAAACTTGAAATTGCTATAAATGCCCAAAATTTTATTGATGCTAATGTATGAATTAGCAAAAATAGATTTAAACAATTGTGCACAAAATTAAATACCCAAGGTACAATTAGCATTATCAGCAAATCGCAATAACATATAGCATTAAATGGAGAGAATCTAATGAGCCCATTGAAAGCCGGTGATAAGGCCCCTCAATTTAGCCTGCCTGACCAAGATGGCGAAATAATCAATTTATCTGATTATCTTAGTCAAAGAGTTTTGATTTATTTTTATCCCAAAGCAATGACTCCCGGTTGCACAATACAAGCTTGTGGATTACGTGACGAATGGGATAAATTAAAACAAATGGGTGTCGAAGTCTTAGGCATCAGTACTGATAAACCAGAAAAGTTATCACGTTTCGCTGAAAAAGAGATGCTAGAATTTACATTACTATCGGATTACAAGCATGAGGTTGCGGAAAAATTCGGTGTATGGGGAGCAAAACAGTTTATGGGAAAAACGTTTGATGGTATTCATCGTATCAGTTTCCTAATTAATACCAAAGGCGAAATTGAACATGTTTTTGACAAATTCAAAACAGCGGATCATCACCAAATTGTAATGGATTATCTCACTACCCATCCGTGATTAAAATCGATTGTTAATTGCCTTTGCATGTTTTGCTGGCAATTAACAATTAAACACTATTTTTCAGTTACTAGATTATCTTCCGGCCAAACATGCATTACGGCTTTAATTAACGTTGCCAATGGAATGGCAAAAAATACGCCCCAAAAGCCCCAAAGCCCACCAAAGACCACGACAGATAAAATAATAACCAGTGGATGCAAATTAACTGCCTCAGAAAATAGTATGGGCACCAATAAGTTGCCGTCGAGCCCCTGAACAATTAAATAAGCGATGAGTAAAGTCCAAAAATCGGGTCCAATACCCCATTGAAAAAGCGCAACTAATACTACAGGGATAGTAACCACCACTGCGCCAATGTAGGGTATCAAAACAGAAATACCAACCAGTACTGACAGAAATAGCGAATAGCGCAAACCTAAAAAAGCAAAAGCAATATATGTACAGATACCAACAATCATCATTTCAATAACTTTACCACGGATATAGTTAGTGATCTGTTGGTTCATCTCCTGCCAAACTTGTCCGACTAATAACCGATCACGAGGTAAAATACGTTGTAATCCACGTATCATTCTCGTTTTATCTTTCAACAGAAAAAATACCATTAGGGGTACTAAAACCAGATATATTGCTATGGTAATAATGCCAATAAGTGAGGCAACAGAGTACTTAACGACAGATTCACCTAACGTTGATAAACGATTGCGTAAATTATCCGCTATCATATCAATAATACCGGCATCGACCAAAGCGGGGTAACGTTCAGGCAAAGCCTTGGCATATTCATTAAAGCTATTCACCATTGAGGGTAAATCAAATAATAAATTCATTCCTTGCTGCCAAACAATGGGCACAATAATTAAAAAAACCATGGCGCTAATACCCATAAATATTGTCAGCACAATGGACGCCGCCGCCAGCCTTGATAAGCCTAACTTACCCAGTTTTTGGGTTGGCCATTCAAGTAAATAAGCCAACACGATAGCAACCAATAGAGGAGCTAAAATATCATGAAAAAAGAAAATGATACAAAAACCGATAATCAGGCTGATAAACAATGCAACGACCTGAGGATCTGAAAATCTTCGACGATACCATTGCAAAAACATCTCCAGCATATATTCACTCCTGAATGTGGTAAATTAGCCTTTTAATCCACGAAATTATACCAATTGACAGATTATCCAGTAAGGTTTGCTATCATAAAAAATGTCATTTAATAATATAATCAATCATAAGGGATACTTTCGGTTTATGAATACAAAATTTACTAAACCACTCATTACTCTTGTAATAACAATAATGTTAGCAGTTCCTATGAAACCTGTTTATACCGCTGTTGACGATAATCTGCCGGATATTGGTACTACAGCAGGTGGTACATTAACTATTGATCAAGAGATCATTATTGGTGACGCATTAACCCGCCAATTACGTGCTAGCACACCACTTATTTACGATCCCTTATTAAATCAATATATTAATCATCTCGGCATGCGCTTAGTAAAAAATGCCCACTCAGTAAAAACACCGTTCCATTTTTACCTGATAAATAACCCTAATATCAATGCTTATGCTTATTTTGGTGGTAATGTCGTTCTCCATTCTGCCCTTTTTCGTTATAGCCAGAATGAAAGTCAACTAGCCTCAGTGATCGCGCATGAAATTTCTCATGTAACACAAAGACATCTTGCCCGTATGCTAGAGGATCGTGAACGAAATGCACCCTTGGCCTGGATAGGCGCTATTGGCTCAGCACTGTTAGTGATGGCTAATCCACAAGCAGGTATTGCAGCGCTAACGGGAACATTAGCCGGAGTGCAGCAAGGTATAATAAGCTTTACGCAATCTAACGAGCAAGAAGCTGATCGAATTGGCATACAAACTTTACGTCGAGCCGGATTCGATCCGCGCGCCATGTCTGACTTTATGCAAATTTTAGCCGATCAGAGCCGTTATATGTCAAAACCACCTGAAATGCTATTAACCCATCCATTACCCGATAGTCGTTTAGCTGATGCGCTAAATCGTTCAAATCAATACCCGAAAATTAATCTTCCTCCATCACTGGATTTTATGCTGGCTCGAGTGCGCATTCTTGCCATGTATACAGACGGGCAAAAAACCATTCTTGAACAAATTTTATCACAATATAGTCAGGGTGATGCTAAAGAAAGAATGGCGGCTGATTATGGTCATGCACTACAACTTAATAAAGATAAAAAATATCAGGCTGCGAGTAATATTATGAACTTACTTTTAGCTAAACAACCCACTAATTCCTGGTTTATTGATCTCATGACCGATATAGAGATTGGGTTAAATCAACCCCTAAAGGCGATTTCTCGTTTACAAAGTGCACTAACCAAAACTCCAAACGACCCAGTGTTACAAATCAATTTGGCTAATGCCTACCTTGCTAATAATCAGTATCAACAAGCTAGTCAATTGTTACGTAAATACACCTTTGATAATCCCAATGACTTAAATGGTTGGACTTTGCTGGCTGAAGTTTCAGCTAAACAAGCTAAGCGAAGTGAAGAGTTAGCTGCTTATGCTGAAGGTATGGCTTTACGTGGCAATTATAATACTGCCATTCAATATCTTACTGATGCCAGTCGGTTAACAAAAATTGGCAGTTATGATCAAGCCAGATATGATGCGCGCATTGATGCACTACGCCAGTTACAAATTCGTGATAAACAATTACAAAAACGCTAAGGAACTTATCCAATGACTCACCAAGTGACCATTTATCATAATCCTCGTTGTTCAAAAAGCCGACAAACCCTACAACTATTAGAGGATATGGGGGTTAAACCGCGCATCATTGAATATCTTAAAACACCACCAAGCACCAATAGCTTAAAAACCTTACTTTTACAATTAGGTTTCACTGAACCTCGTCAATTAATGAGGCGCAATGAAACAATTTATCAAACACTTAATTTATCTGACCACTCGTTATCAGACAATATGTTACTCCAAGCAATGCATGATAATCCGATATTGATAGAGCGACCGATTGTTGTTGTCAATGGTCATGCTCAGCTTGGTCGTCCACCAGAATTAGTCAAAAAGCTATTTAAATAGTTTTCTATCTTGAAGAGGTAAAACAAGTTTACCTCTTAAATCAAAGCTTAAGAATATCTTTAACAAAGGGAATAGTCAGTTTACGCTGAGCAACAATCGAAGCATGATCTAACTCATCTAACATAGTAAATAGTGTACGGGTTTTTCTATCCAAACGCTTTAATACAAAACGACTAACCTCTTCAGATAATTCAAAACCGCGTAATTTAGCGCGTAATTGTAGTGCCTGGATCTTATCTTCATCACTAAGTGGATGAAGTTTATAGATCTGCCCCCAATCGAGTCTGGATGCTAAATCAGGTAAAGTTAAATCAATCAACCTTGGCGGCTTATCCCCGGTGATCAATAAACAGCTTTTACCGTTTTCTAAGATACGATTATATAAATTAAAAAGTGCTATTTCCCACTCTTCATCATCGGCAATGCAATGAACATTATCAATGCAAACCAGCGCTAAATGCTCCATACCATCTAAAACATCAGGGACAAAATAGCTACGTTTATCCAGAGGAACATAACCAACCGCCTCGCCTTTTTGTGACAATTCAGTACATGCGGCATGCAATAAATGGCTTTTACCACTACCTTCTTGCTGAGACCAAAAATATATATAGCTACTATGGAATTGATTAATAGCAGATTTAATGGCCGCTAATAAAATACCATTTTCGCCAGTAATAAAACTGGCAAAGGTTTCATCATCGGGCGTAGATAAAGGTAATGAAAGCTGCGACGGCGTATTCAGAAGCACCTCTTTCTGTATAGATAAGAAAACACATACAGCTTAACACAAAAGTTGTAATTAGATGAACTTAAACAATATCATCCGATGAAACTAACAATCTCGTTATTATTCCAACAAAAATAGCTATTTTTTAATCGGGTCAATCGACTCAATCTTAGCGGTGATATAAGTTTTTTCTGGCCGAATAATATTAATTAGGCGAAAAATTAACAACATTATAATACCGATAATGGTAGCAAGTGCCATCCCTTTCAGTTCAGCCGCACCAATATGGATCGTCGCACCACTTACGCCAATAATTAGAATAACTGAAGTCAATATTAAATTTTGTGGTTTGTTGTAGTCTACACGAGAATCAATTAATACTCGAATACCTGATGCTGCGATAACCCCATAAAGTAATAAGGAAACGCCCCCCATCACTGGAACGGGAATAAGCTGAATTGCCGCCGCTAATTTACCAATACAGGAAAGCATGATAGCTAAGATTGCCGCGCCGCCAATTACCCAAGTACTATATACTTTAGTGATCGCCATGACACCAATATTTTCACCATAGGTGGTATTCGGTGTTGAACCAAAAAATCCTGAAATGGTGGTTGATAAACCATTGGCAAACATTGAACGATGTAAACCGGGATCTTTTAATAAATCTCGCCCAACAATATTGGCAGTTACAACCAAATGACCCACATGTTCCGCAATAACAACTAGCGCAGCAGGCAAAATAGTCAAAATAGCAAACCACTCAAATCGTGGAGAATAAAATGTGGGTAATGCAAACCATGGCGCGGTAATAACCGGAGTTAAATCAACTTTTCCCATTAAAAAGGCAAGTAAATAGCCGACAACCACTCCAATCAAAATAGGAATAATCGCTAAGAAACCGCGAAAAACCACCGAACATAAAATGGTCACAATCAACGTCACCACTGAAATAATTAAACTACTTGAATCAACCGGTATATCCGCTTTAGGTAAAAGTCCTGCCATACCAGCTGCCGTTTGCGCTAATTCCAGCCCAATAACAGCCACAATCGCACCCATTGCCGCAGGAGGAAAGATAATATTGATCCAATTTCTACCTACTATTTTTACAATGAGTGATACTAAGCAAAAAAGTAGTCCACAAACAATAAATCCACCCAATGCTAACTCATAACCAAGGGGTAATAACAATAAAACTGGTGAAATAAACGCAAAGCTTGAGCCCAGATAAGCAGGAATACGCCCCCGACAAATAACCAAATAGAGCAATGTACCAATACCATTAAACAATAAAACGGTTGCAGGATTGATGTTAAATAAAATAGGGACTAATACTGTCGCACCAAACATAGCAAACAGATGCTGAAAACTTAATGGAATCGTTTCTCTTAACGGCGGCCTTTCTGCTACGCCAATTACGCGGCGGGTCATGAACACTATCCTCTCAGTAACTCATTATTGATATATTATTACTCATCAAAAGTGATCAATAAAGTCCACTTGTTAATATTTTAATTTCATCACAGAAAATTGTATTAAATATTAAGTAAGCTCTGGTAATATAAAAACCATTTCTTTGGACTAATCACTAAGAAAAAGCAAATTTTATTGTCATATAAGATAGCCAGATTAACACTTCATTTTATGGATTTTAACTTATCACCTGAAGATATAAAAAGTATTATTCAGGTTAAATTTACCCTACTTTTTGATTGGTTAGAAAAAATAACACTAAGGTTGAAAATAGCAAATTATTGCATCGCCTTAATTAATATATTTTATTATTTATATCATAAGATAGATAATGAAAATGATTTTTTATCACGCTTTTATAAATTATATAGTGTATTAAATCTAAATAATAATATAACTAATTAAGTTATATTAGCTAATTTAGCAAAATAAAATTGTTAAGATTTATATTAATCTAATGGCTATAAAATTCATTTTAAACACTAATTAAACTAAATTAATTATTTTAATTAAAGGAATCTTTATGATAAATACAAATAAATTTAATAGTATCGATAATTCTATTGATATATCAAAATATAGTAGTGAAAATATTAGTCATTTATTAGGTTGTGCTGAAATATTTGGTCACGGAAAAGAAAAAGCCATCCAAGATGATAATCAATGGAATGAAAATAATGATAGAGACACAAATGCCAAAAAACTGGCCGCTTCACCGACAAATTTCGTTACCACAATAATAACTAATATCCGTGATCAATCAAAATGGGCGCCGACTAATTCATTAGATAATGCATCGCTTTATTTAAGGAACTACTTAGATTATCTCTATCAAATTAGAACCTGTAACTATATTTCAAATTTTAATAGCCGTTCAAGCAGCTTCAAAACGAATAATCCAGACCAATTAGCTGAACATATTATTGCCACGCATAAATTTATTGACAATGATGAACGTGCTAGCTTAACTAAAGAGTTAGCAGCCAATCTAGCAGATTTTGTAAAATTTAATGAAGAGGATCATAATTTTATTCAGTTTATTGAACCAGTAATAAAAGCAGACAAACAAGCTAAACTATTCTATTACAGTTTGTTTTCTAATCCCGCTTCCGGCTATGATTTTAATTACATAGCACAAGAGTTTATTTTTGATCCCAATAAACTGACAATAGAAAATGCCAACATCGAACTAAATAAAAATTATGAAGGGCTAAAACGTTGGTTGGATAAAAATAGAGCGAAAAAAACGCCCCAAAATTAACTAATTAAATTTAAAATAATAATTTTCACGCTTAATAAGATTGGTATCGCAGCCAATCTTATTTATTTTCAATGACCATCAATAATAAAAAATAACTTAAACGATAAAAGTTACTTAGTACCAAATATCTTATCGCCCGCATCACCTAAACCCGGAACAATATAACCATGTTCATCCAAATGATCATCAATCGATGCGGTATAGAGTTCAACATCGGGGTGGGCTGCTTCTAGTGCTTTAATACCCTCGGGAGCGGCAACTAATACCAATATTTTGATAACCTGACAGCCTGCTTGTTTAAGTAAATCAATCGTAGCAATCATTGAACCACCGGTGGCCAACATCGGATCAACAACCAATGCCATGCGTTCATTAATATTTGAAGCCAGCTTTTGAAAATATGAAATAGGCTCCAATGTCTTTTCATCACGATAAACACCCACAACACTTATACGGGCACTAGGAATATTTTCCAATACCCCATCCATCATTCCCAATCCAGCACGTAAAATTGGCACAACGGTAATTTTTTTTCCTTTAATTTGCTCGATGTTTACCTGACCACACCAACCTTCGATTGCAATGGTCTCGGTTTCTAAGTTAGCTGTTGCTTCATAAGTTAAAAGACTGCCCACTTCTGAGGCCAATTCACGAAAACGTTTAGTACTAATATCTTTATCCCGCAATAAACCCAATTTATGTTTAACTAACGGGTGTTTTACCTCAACGATTTTCACGCTACTCTCCTTCAGTACAAACTATCTACAAATAAAAAATTAGCAAATTATAGCCCTTTTTCTGCCCTCTTCCACTGCTAGATTAAGGTTCCCCATATATAAAATTTATTTTACGCCCTTTTGCACTTTATTATCAAAACCAATAAAGAGTCTCGCAAACGTTTGCTTAGGCTGGTAGAATTATGCCGTTTCCATCTATTTTACTAAATGCAATCGCCTTGGGAGCTTGCTGTGACAGATAAGATTTCTCTCAGCTATAAAGATGCTGGTGTCAATATCGATGCAGGTAATACACTGGTCGAACGTATTAAAGGGGCAGTTAAAGAAACCCGCCGCCCAGAAGTAATGGGAGGATTAGGGGGATTTGGCGCACTATGTGCCTTACCACAAAAGTATCGTGAGCCAATATTAGTTTCCGGCACCGATGGTGTTGGAACCAAACTGCGATTAGCTATGGACTTAAAACGCCATGATACCATTGGCATTGATTTGGTTGCCATGTGTGTTAATGATTTGATTGTTCAAGGTGCGGAGCCCCTATTTTTTCTCGATTATTATGCAACTGGTAAACTAGATGTAGACACAGCGAGCAGTGTGATCAAAAGCATTGCCGCAGGCTGTAAACAATCAGGCTGTGCTCTGGTCGGTGGCGAAACAGCAGAGATGCCGGGTATGTATCATGGCGACGATTATGATATAGCCGGTTTTTGTGTTGGTGTGGTCGAAAAAACAAAAATTATTGATGGTAGCAAAGTTAAAGCTGGCGATGCCCTGATTGCTTTAGGTTCTAGTGGCCCCCATTCCAATGGCTATTCATTAATTAGAAAAATTCTACAGCTAAGCCAAGTAGATCCAACCACGACACAACTAGAAAATAAGTCACTGGCAGAAAGCTTGTTAGCCCCAACGCGCATTTATGTTAAAAATATTCTAGCGTTAATTGAAAAACTGGATATTCATGCCATTGCCCATATAACCGGTGGTGGTTTTTGGGAAAATATTCCACGGGTTTTACCAGCAAATACCCAAGCACAAATTGATGGTGCGAGCTGGCAATGGCCAGCCATATTTAGTTGGTTACAACAAACCGGTAATGTAACGACGCATGAAATGTACCGCACCTTTAATTGTGGCGTTGGCATGGTAATGGTAATAGCCGCAGAAGAAGTTTCTGACGCGTTACAACTGCTCAATCAACTAGGTGAAAACGCCTGGCTTATTGGTAAAATTGTCGCGAGCAAGGCGAATGAACCACAAGTGACGATCAGCAAATGAAAAATCTCGTGGTTTTAATTTCTGGCAACGGCAGCAATTTACAAGCCATTATTGATGCTTGCCAAAAACAAAATATTACCGCAAAAATTAGTGCAGTTTTCAGTGATAATCCGACGGCCTATGGTTTAGAACGGGCTAAACAAGCCTCGATCCCAACGGTTGTGATGCCAAAAGCGGATTACGTTGATAACCAGACTTATGATGCATCACTCATGACCGAGCTAGCACAATATCAGCCAGATCTGATTGTACTGGCGGGTTACATGCGCATTCTCACACCACGCTTTGTCAGCCATTATTTAGGTAAAATAATTAATATTCATCCTTCTCTATTGCCTAAGTATCCTGGATTAAATACCCACCGTAAAGCGCTGGCAAATGGTGATAAAGAGCATGGTACTTCTATTCATTTTGTCACTGAGAAATTGGATGCAGGCCCGATTATTTTACAAGCTAAAGTGCCTATTTTTGTTGAAGATCAGCCGCAAGACATTATTGCGCGCGTTCAAACACAAGAGCATCGTATTTATCCATTAGTCATTAATTGGTTTGTTGAAGGTCGATTAGTGATGGTTAATAATTCAGCTTTCTTAGATGGTTGTAAACTTCCTGAACAAGGTTACGCCAGTGATGAAGATTAACATTATCCCTCACTATGTGATGCCTATGGCATCACAACGTTGTATACTAATATAAACCATACTTAAACCAATTCTAATTGATTAATTTTGTAGTAATAATCAACCAATACTTAACGAATTAGTTATCGAAAGCTGAGTTTATTGCTAAAATATAGTTGCTCTTATTTATCACTCAGCTTGATTCTGCTATTTTTTTGCCTGATCAAAGTGACTAAAAATACAGAACATCCATAGTGACTATTTTATATGCTAAGTTTTACTTCCAATCGAGGTATCCAATGCCTACTGGCAAAAAAAACGAGTCGATTACACTACGACCGCTAGAACGTGAAGATCTCCCATTTGTCCATCAATTAGATAATAACGCCAGTGTTATGCGTTATTGGTTCGAAGAACCTTATGAAGCCTTTGTTGAATTAAGCGATTTGTATGATAAACATATTCATGATCAGTTAGAACGTCGGTTCATTATAGAAAATGAAGGCACTAAAATTGGTTTAATCGAATTAGTAGAAATAAATTACATTCATCGCCGAGCTGAAATTGGGATTATTATTGATCCGGCATTTCAAGGTAAAGGATACGCAGCAAAAGCCACTAACTTAGCAATGGATTATGCCTTTTCGGTCTTAAACCTCTATAAAGTTTACTTGATTGTCGATAAAGAAAATACCAAAGCGCTGCATATTTATAAAAAGTTGGGTTTTCATATTGAAGGCGATCTGGTGGATGAATTTTTTATTAATGGCAAATATCGTACCGTCATTCGCATGAGTATTTTTCAACATCAATACAGTGAAATGAAAAAAAATCTCGCGTAGAGAGCAATAAAATACCTGAAAAATCATCAGTAATCAGATAAGCTGGTAAGTATCAATATCCCGTATTACTAAATAACAATATTGGTTATGGAGTAAAGATGTCTCAAGATCGACTCTATACTGAAAAAGAGATCAGTTGGCTATCATTCAATGAGCGAGTTTTGCAAGAAGCAGCAGATAAACGTAATCCGCTGATTGAACGCATGCGATTTTTGGGCATTTATTCCAATAACCTTGAGGAATTTTATAAAATTAGATTTGCCGATGTTAAGCGCCGAATATTAATTAATGAAGAACGAGGAACAGCATCCAGTTCACGCCAGCTACTTAAGAGAATTGAAAGTAAAGTTGCCAAGCTCGATCAAGAATTTGACTCCCTCTATAACGAGCTGTTACTTGAAATGGCGCATAATCAAATTTTTCTCATTAACGAACGGCAAATTTCACCAAACCAACAAATTTGGTTACGACAATTTTTTCGCCAACAACTTCGTCAACATATTACGCCTATTTTGATCACACCAGAAACGGATTTAGTTGAATTCCTAAAAGATGACTATACCTATTTAGCCGTTGAGATTATCCAAGGACAGCATATTCAATATGCCTTACTCGAAATTCCAGCCGGCAAACAGCCTCGATTTATTCACTTACCGCCTGAAATGCCGAAGCGCAGGAAATCAATGATTTTGCTAGATAATATTTTGCGTTATTGTCTCGACGAAATATTTAAAGGCTTTTTTGATTACGACCAATTAAACGCCTACGCCATGAAAATGACGCGCGATGCGGAATATGATTTAACTACTGAGATGGAATCTAGCATGATAGAGTTGATGTCATCCAGTTTAAAACAGCGTCTTAATGCCGAACCAGTTCGTTTTGTTTATCAACGCAACATGCCCGATGAAATGGTAGCGCTGCTGAGAAAAAAACTCGGACTATCTAATGATGACTCAGTTATTGCCGGTGGCCGTTATCATAACTTTAAAGATTTCATTAAATTTCCAAATGAAGGTAATAAAAATTTACTTAATAAGCCACTGCCACGCTTACGTCATCGTCGTTTTGATAACTTTCGTAATGGATTTGATGCCATTAGAGAAAAAGATGTTCTCCTCTACTACCCTTATTACACTTTTGAACATACGATAGAATTATTACGCCAAGCCTCTTTTGATCCCAATGTATTAACAATTAAAATCAATATTTATCGTGTAGCTAAGGATTCGCGCATCATTGAGTCGATGATTAATGCGGCTCACAACGGCAAAAAAGTCACCGTGGTGGTTGAACTACAAGCTAGATTTGATGAAGAGGCCAATATCCATTGGGCTAAGCATCTTACTGAAGCCGGAGTACATGTTATTTTCTCTGCGCCTGGCCTGAAAATCCACGCTAAACTTTTTATTATTTCTCGCCTCGAACAAGGAGAAATTATTCGTTATGCCCACATTGGCACCGGCAATTTTAACGAAAAAACGGCACGCCTTTATACCGATTATTCCTTATTAACGGCAAATCAACAAATTACCAATGAAGTAAGACGGGTATTTAATTTTATTGAAAATCCTTACCGACCCGTCAGTTTTGAAAATCTCATGGTTTCACCGCAAAATTCACGCACTCGGCTGACGCAATTGATCGATCGGGAAATTGCCAACGCTCAGGCAAGAAAAGCAGCCGCTATCTTGCTAAAAATTAATAACTTAGACGATAAAGAGTTAATTAATCGTCTTTATGATGCCTCCAATGCTGGGGTAAAAATTCGTCTGCTTATCCGCGGCATGTGTTCACTGGTTCCAGGCCAAGCTAATTTTAGTGAAAATATTCAAGTTACTAGCATTGTCGACCGCTTTCTTGAGCATGATAGAGTTTATGTATTTAGTAACAATGGCAACGAAGAAGTCTTTATCTCATCGGCTGATTGGATGACGCGCAATATCGATTTTCGGATTGAAGTAGCGGTTAAATTGGTTGATCAACAACTGAAACAACGCGTGCTCGACATTCTTGAATTACAATTTAACGATACAGTTAAAGCTCGTTATATCGATAAAGAGTTAACTAATCGTTACGTACCACGCGGTAATAAACGCAAAATCCAAGCCCAACTTGCTGTCTACGATTATTTAAAATCACTAGAACATCCAGAGACAAGAGCTTAACACTATGCCATTAACAAAACCTTCAGCATCGAGGCCGATGGAAATTGCTGCCATTGATCTAGGCTCTAATAGCTTTCATATGATTGTCGCGCGAATTGTTAATGGCGCTCTACAAATTTTAACCCGCATAAAAAAACGCGTTCATCTGGCTGATGGCTTAGATGAGCATAACCAATTAAACGAAGAGTCAATTCAGCGTGCCTTAACCTGCTTAGCGCTTTTTGCTGAACGTTTACAAGGTTTTAGCGCAGATAATGTCTGTATTGTTGGCACGCATGCCTTACGAGAAGCAATTAACGTCAAAGCGTTTTTACAACGCGCTAAAGCCATTATACCCTACCCGATCGAAATTATTTCAGGCCAAGAAGAAGCGCGACTCATTTTTATGGGTGTCGAACATACCCAGCCAGAGAAAGGGCGGAAGTTGGTGATTGATGTTGGCGGTGGATCAACGGAACTTATTATTGGTAAAGATTTTAAGCCTTTACTAATGGAAAGCCGTAAAATGGGATGCATCAGTTATGGCCGCCAATTTTTTGCCAATAATATCATTAATGAAACTAATTTTGCGCGCGCCTATTTTGCAAGCCGGCAAAAACTAGAAAATCTGGCTTGCCAATATCAAATGAAAGGTTGGGACTGTGCTTTTGGTGCTTCAGGAACCATCAAAGCAATCCATGAAGTCCTTTGCCAGTTGGGTGACTCAGATGGCATCATCACCCCTGAGCGCTTAACTAAACTAAAAAAATTAGTTCTAAAGTATAAAAATTTTAAATCTCTCGATCTACCTGGATTATCAGCAGAGCGTGCGCACGTTTTTGTGCCAGGGTTGGCCATTTTATGTGGAATATTTGATTCCCTGCAGATCAAACAATTATCTTTATCTGACGGCGCGTTACGTGAAGGCGTTCTATATGAAATGGAAGGACGTTTTCGTCATCAGGACATCCGCCAACGCACCGCATTAAGTTTAGCTGAACACTATAATATTGACCGTGAACAAACCCAGCGAGTGTCAAAAACCATCGAAATTCTTTATCAACAATGGGCTAAACAAAATCCCAAGTTGGCTAATCCACAATTAAAAGTGCTACTTATCTGGGCCGCTATGCTGCACGAGGTCGGATTAAATATAAATCATAATGGTTTACACCGGCATTCTGCCTACATTTTACACAATACTAATCTGCCTGGATTTAACCAAGAGCAACAATTATTATTGGCAACTTTGGTGAGATATCATAAAAAAAGCATCAAGTCTGAAGATATTCCAAAGTTTAATCTGTTTAAGAAAAAACAATTTTTACCCATGATCCAACTCTTACGCTTGGCTACGCTGCTTAATAATCAACGTCAATCAACCACAACGCCAAATTCACTGCGTTTAAAAACTGATCAAAGTCATTGGACGCTGACCTTTCCTGCTCACTATTTACAGCAAAATGCATTAATGCTGCTAGATTTAGAAAAAGAACAAAAATACTGGCAAGAGGTACCTGGTTGGAAATTAAAAATTAAAGAGGAATCTGCTTGATATTTTGGTATTATAAAAAATAAAATTTACCAAATATAAATCTAATTTAACTGCTTAATTTCTATCTGATAACTTATCTATCCTGCTGCTGATAGTAGTTGTTTAAATAATGTGTGCATTTAATCAAAAGTCTTATAAATGATAATACCTGATAATAGGTTACGACTATTAGTATTTAAGGATAACCATGTCTCAACCAGCCTTTTCATCAAATATTACCTCACTTATTAATCCGCATTCCCAAAAGCTGGCCCAAATTAGGCAAGATATTTTAACGCTTTTTATGGAAAATGAAGAGACAATTAAAATATTAGCCACGCAACATAACAAACAGCAAAGCTCATCAATCGTAAAACATGATCAAAAAATCATCCAAATTAAATCACTGTTGAATGCCTTACATGCAGCAGATATTGCTGATCTATTAGAAATGTTACCTTATGATGAACGCTCATCGTTATGGTATTTAATTGATAATAATATACGCGGCCAGGTATTAGTTGAGGCTTCAACCTCAGTCTGGGAAAGTTTACTAAAAAACATGTCGGATAGAGAATTGCTACGTGCTGTTGCTAATCTACATGTTGATGAACAAGCCTATATCGCCGAACATTTGCCTCGCGATACAATGCGTCGGTTATTAACTTATCTTGATCCCAGTCTACGTAATCAGATCCGAGAAGTTTTGCAATATCCAAAAGATAGCGTTGGCCAAATGATGGATTTTGAATTTATTACCGTTAGACCTAACGTTAGCCTGAAAACTGTTCAACGCTATCTCCGGCAACGAGGCAATATTCCTGAAGCAACCGATAAAATTTTTATTGTTGATATGCAAAATCGCTTACAAGGGGAATTACCCTTAACAACAATTTTAACCGTATTACCAACAAAAACCGTGGCTGATGTGATGAAAACCGCCACAGTAAGCTTCTTACCCGACGAAAAAGCGGAAGATGCCGCGAGTGCTTTTGAACGATACGACTTGATCTCTGCTGCTGTGGTTGATAATAATGGGTTATTAATGGGACGGTTAACCGTTGAAGATATAGTTGATAATCTTAATGAAGAGAGTGATAGTAATATTCGGCGAATGGGGGGATTTAAGTCCAGCAGAAGATGTTTTTGCGCCCGTTGGGCAAGCGGTAAAAACTCGCTGGACGTGGCTTGCCATTAACCTATGCACCCCTTTTATCGCCTCTCGAGTAATTGGCGTTTTTGAAAATACCATTTCACAACTGGTCGCACTGGCAACATTAATGCCGATTGTAGCCGGCATTGGTGGCAATACTGGCAATCAAACTATTACCATGATTGTGCGGGCGATTGCCTTACATCAGATCCAGACTGGTAATTTCTCATTTCTCTTACTGAGAGAGCTAGGGGTGGCCTTAATTAATGGCATTGTCTGGGGCGGAATAATGGGCATCGTCACCTATTTACTTTATGGTAACCTAGAGATGGGTGCAGTGATGACGTTAGCCATGATACTGAACTTAATGATGGCCGCATTAATGGGTGTTATTATCCCATTAATTATGGTAAAACTGAATCGAGATCCGGCCATTGGCTCAAGTGTGATGATAACCGCAATAACTGATACCGGCGGCTTCTTTATTTTCTTAGGCTTAGCAACTCTTTTTCTAATTTGAAACGCTAGCGCTAATCTATTACTGTAATATTAGAATAGCGCCTTGCAACCTAACTTACTTAAACATCTTTTTTATTTAAATTAGTAAGCAAATTTTTCTCTATGTATGAATTCAAATATAACAATTTAATCTATTTATATTACTAAAATAAAATGCATTCTTATTTAAATTCCATCCTTGATTTTGCTAGTTATCCATTTAATTAAAAACTAATAACCTAATATTTAGCCCATTTAAAGCTCGTTCAAAGTAAGATATTATAAAATCCGCTATTGATGTTTATATAGACAACCGCGATAAATAGAAGATTATGATTATAACTTCCAGATGATAAACGGATAACGATTTCAGTTAAATGAAATATCATTATTACTTTAATCTTTTATGATTGAAAAATAAAAACAATCAACAAATTGCACCAATTGTTAGAATAATTTATCCCGCATACTCATACACTATTTTCCAATTAATAAAATAAAAAGGATAAAACATGCCATCGCTAACCAACATGCAAAGCCAGCCTGTTGCCAGGCCATTAAATCAACAAGATTATAAAACACTGGGTCTATCTTCGTTAGGTGGCACACTTGAGTTTTATGACTTTGTTATTTTTGTCTTTTACGCCAAGATCATCTCGCAACTTTTTTTCCCGAGTGGCAATCAATTTCTCGCGCTGATGGCAACGCTTGGGTTATTTGCCGCCGGTTATTTGGCTCGTCCGTTAGGTGGCATTATTATGGCGCATTATGGCGATAAAATCGGTCGTAAACGCATGTTCAGCCTGAGTATATTTATGATGGCACTGCCTACTTTAGTCATCGGATCCCTACCCACTTATGCAACAATTGGTAGTGCCGCTCCATTGCTATTACTATTAATGCGTATTATGCAGGGGGCAGCAATTGGTGGGGAAATGCCCGGCGCCTGGGTATTTATCGCTGAACACACACCAAAACAGCGTTATGGTTTAGGTATTGGCATACTGACTTCGGGTATTACCGGCGGTATTTTACTTGGCTCTATGATTGCCATTAGCATTGAATATCACTTTAGCGAACAACAAATTATTGACTTTGCCTGGCGTATCCCATTTATTCTCGGTGGTTTATTTGGCTTAATTTCTGTCTATCTGCGCCGTTTTTTACAGGAAACTCCGATATTCAAAGAGTTAGCGGCACAAAAAGCGCTTAGTAATGAGTTACCGATCAAGACGGTTTTAACTTCACATAAGCAGGCCTGTTTGATCACCGCTGGGTTAACCTGGTCTTTATCTACCGCTATTATCGTGATCATTTTAATGACGCCTGACGTTATTTTACGCGGCATCTACCATATTGATCGGAATAGCGCCTTGCAAGCTAATTGCATTGCGGTATTAATGTTAACCGTTGGCTGTATTTTTTGGGGTTACTTAAGTGATAAAATTGGTTCACGTATCACGATGCTCATTGCCTACAGCGGGCTTATCATTTCAACTAGCTATTTTTATTATATATTATCACCCACCCTCTCATTTTTAGCGTTAAGTAGTTATTATGGTATTATGGGACTGTTTGTCGGCGCAGTGGTTCTAACACCGATTGTGGCTACCAGAGCCTTTCCACCCGCAATCCGCTATTCCGGCCTGTCTTTTGCTTATAATATCGCCTATGCGATTTTTGGTGGCTTAACGCCAATTATTACTGGTTTCTGGCTACAACAGTCTCAGCTGGCGCCCGCTTATTATGTCAGTGCCGTAGCAGTATTAGCTATTTTGATTGGCTTTTTACCCTTGGCTTATAAAGGATGGTCAAATTAGCAACTAGACAAATCCAACTCTGATACTCATAACCCTAAGAAAAATGCATTAAGTCGTTAATAACATCATCGTTAATTAAACAAAAAAGTATTCGTCATAAGACGGATACTTTTGATAAAAAACTGATTATTTCACGATAAAAATGCCAGTATTAACTCCAGGCCGGCGGCATAATACCAGCCAATGTGCTTGGGAAATGGGCTTTTAAATGTTCAATCATAATAGTTGATAACACCGCCGTACAACTAAATGCGTTATTGTAGCCCAGCAATCGGTCGCCCCAGTCTTTATACTGTTCTTTCGAAGCAAATATTTGCGGTGCCAATTGATAGGCCTGCGCCATTAGAGCAAAAGCAAAAGACCTTAATACATTCGGTGACTCAGTTTCCGTACCAAATATGGCACTAGAAGAATATTTGCT
>UXGC01000836.1:38147-50554 GCA_900480045.1 Eurytoma adleriae
TGCAATTGTTGCGTGTAATCAGCGGTTAAGCGATAACCGGTTACGCCATTTTCCGTATATGGCTCAAGCTTATTGTTGAATATGTCTGTCAGTTTATTCTGACTGGAAAAATCGATTAACTTTTTTTTAGAAAAACCTTGCGTTATCGCAGTTTGAAAAGTGGACTGGAATTCACCTAATTCTAAAGTAGCCAATAATTTGGCAAATTTAGCTTGCTGTTGATGAAAACAATAGTTTGCCATAAATAATTTAAAATGATGTTGAAAAAGGGTATCTAACTGATAATCTGCCGGGCCAATATTCTCCTGTTCCTGATAGAGATAAAAACCATACCAATTGATATCTGTTTTTTTCCCTTGCGAATCCAACATTTGCTGGAGCTGGTTTTGTGACATCATCATGGCATAGTGACTATTTTGCTGACTAGAGAGCAAAATAAAATTATTAGCCTCTCTATCTGACCAGTCAGGATTGCCAGCATAATTACCAAAATCAGGATTCATTGTATAAAACGCTACACGGTTATCTTGTAGATAATGATTATATAGCGTTTTAGTCTGATGCCTAAGGCAACTATCTCGCGCCATCACTTGTGAAATCAACTGAATAAAGGCTCCATTATGGCTAAACATCAGCTCCTGTTGCTTGTTAATACAACTTAACAACGTTGCCAACAGGGGATCAGCGGGTACTGGCATCATGCTGGTATCATACTTAGCCAAATAGAGCGGCAGTATATTGTTATTGAGCCAGTTGATAATTTTCGGATCCTGATTATAGGGCACAGTAGCCAACGTATCTAACAAGGGCTCTACTACCGATGATAGTGAGATATCTGGAGAACGCTGGTCTAATGAATTAATTAACTGGTGAACCAACGAGATTTTCTCGTTATGATACTTAACGTCAATGCTAGCAATAGTTTTAAGCAAACTAGACCGATTGTTTATGTGATTAAAATAGCGATCCAGATTATCCTCATTCCAGCAAGGTAGCTTTATATCGCATAAGTTTGCACCCGCTAATTTAGCCTGACTTAAATTAGCGCCACATAAATCCACACCACTCAAATTCGTCCCACTTAAATTACTCCCACGCAAATCCATCTTACTTAAGTCCTTGCGACTAAAATTGGCGCAACTTAAATTCATCCCACGTAAGGTCGTGGTATAGAGATCCGTTTCTCTGAAATCCACCTCCCTTAAATCCACTTTCTTTAGATCTATGCCTAATAAATTTACCTTGGCTAAATTTGCCCCACGAAAACTTGTACCCTCTAACTTCGCTCCATACAGCTTCACCTTGGTTAAATTCGCCCCACTTAAATCTGCTTCCCTTAAATCTACTTTAAATAAATTCACCTCAGTTAAATTCACACCACGTAAATTCGCACCATATAAATTAGCACCATGTAAATTAACACCACGTAAATCCGCCCCATGTAAATCCGCATCATGTAAATCTGCACCATGTAAATTGGCGCGATACAAATTGGCTTTTGTTAAATTAACGGCTGTTAATAGCGCATTTGTCAATTTACTGTGATTTAAATCAGCATGTTGCAATTTAGCGTGTGATAAATTGACCCTACTCAGGGGTAGCGATGCCAAATTGGCATGTTGTAAATTAATACCAGACAAATTATTGCCACTGAGACTAATCTTAATTAAAAATTGGCTAACAGAGTTACACTCTTTGTTAACTAATTTCTTAATTCGGTGACAATTATTGCGATGTACTGCCACCTTATAATCATTGTAAATAGTCGAGATTACCTGACTTAATCGTTGAAAACGAGAAGGTGAGTCTAATGAGGTGTGAGCTGAATTAATAGCAGGATCCGCACTCTTACTAGTAGGTACTCGCATAATCATTCCTTGATTAATTTATAATGAAAGCGAGATGGTATGTTAGTTATTGATAAAATAAAATAATAAGTTTAAGAAAACCACTATTTAATTACTGTTAATAATTCTTTTTTGTTATTAAACACTTATCTAGAGGGTGGTATTAAACCGATTTGCTTATGATCACTATTTTAACCTATGCCATTTAGCTAATTTATGCTTGTCGCACACTGACTGGTATAATTTCCACATTTCCTTCATTTTTTATAGCAAATACTCGCTAAACTATAGAGTGTAAATAATTTATTTAAGCAATTAAAAATACCTACTATTGCCAGCACATTAAGAATGCTAAGGACATGATGAACAAAAATAATCGCCGCCAAAAAGTTGTCATATTTGCTATTGCCATTGTTCTTTTATCCCTTAGTGGGATGTTTGCCTGGCGTTATTTTCAGCCACAAACTACTATGTCAGGTTTCTTATCAACAACCCAAGCACCAAGCCTAAGTTCAACTAAATCGCGTAAAATACCATTGCCACCGGTGCAAGCGGCATTATCAGTGCGTCAAAGTATTCCTCATATTCTGACTGCCCTCGGTACTGTACAAGCCGCCAATACGGTTACCGTAACCAGTCGTGTTCAAGGACAATTAATGGCACTGCATTTCATTGAAGGACAAGCAGTTAAGGCAGGCGATTTATTAGCGGAAATTGATCCACGACCATTTCAAATTTCGCTGGCACAAGCAGAAGGACAATTGACCAAAGATCAGGCGCTATTACGTAATACCCGACAAGATTTAGCCCGTTATCAAAAGCTGGCGGCCAGTAAGGTTATTTCACAACAAGAATTAGATAAACAGCAAACCTTGGTTCAACAAGCAGAAGGCAGTGTTAAAATCGATCAGGCGGCAATTAGTAATGCTAAACTGCAACTGACCTATAGCCGAATTACCGCGCCCATTGCTGGTCGTGTTGGTTTAAAACAGGTCGATATTGGTAATTTCATCACCAGCAGTTCAACTACCCCCATCGTTATCATTACCCAAACAACCCCGATTGACGCCCTTTTTGCGCTACCTGAGGCCGATATTCCATTGATCAAAATCGCGCAACAGCAAAACACTAAAATTCCAGTGAGCGCCTGGGATCGCAATAATAGCACCCAAATTGCGGCCGGTTATCTGTTAAGTACCGATAATCAGATCGATAGTACAACGGGTACATTAAAAATGAAGGCGCGTTTTCCCAACCAAGATAATAGACTGTTTCCTAACCAATTTATTAATATCCATATGCAAGTTAATACGCTAAAAAATGTAGTAGTGATCCCAACCGCCGCCTTACAGATGGGTAGTATTGGTCACTTTGTCTGGACAATAGATAACAATAATGTTGTTAGCAAGCAGAAAGTCACCGTGGGTTTACATGATGGTCAAAAGACTATTATTAGCACTGGTTTGGACGCTGGTGTTGGTGTTGTTACCGATGGTGTCGATAGGCTTGTTGATGGGGTAAAAGTTCAGGTTGTTACCCCAAACGATCAATTAACTTCCTATGCCAATACGACGGAGAAATCTTAATGCAGTTTGAGACTCCGGTAAAAAGTGGTGGCCCTTCCCGGTTATTTATTTTACGCCCAGTAGCAACCACGCTATTTATGGTTGCCATTTTATTGGCTGGTATTATCGGTTACCGGTTTTTACCAGTCTCTGCCTTGCCACAAGTTGATTATCCGACCATACAAGTGGTCACCCTCTATCCGGGTGCCAACCCTGATGTGATGACTTCCGCTATTACTGCACCATTAGAACGCCAGTTGGGTCAAATGTCAGGACTAAAACAGATGTTTTCCCAAAGCGCTGGCGGCTCTTCAGTCATTACGTTAACTTTTCAATTGTCACTGGCACTGGATATCGCTGAGCAAGAAGTACAAGCAGCCATTAATGCGGCCAGTAACCTATTACCGAAAGATCTACCCTATCCACCCGTCTATAGCAAAGTTAATCCGGCCGATCCGCCCATTTTAACCTTAGCGGTGACCACCAATGCCCTCCCCATGACCCAACTGCAAGATATGGTTGAAACCCGGGTGGCGCAAAAAATTTCGCAGGTCGATGGCGTAGGATTAGTCACTCTCGCCGGCGGACAACGTCCGGCAGTACGTATTAAATTAAACCCCCAAGCCGTTGCAGCCCAGCAACTGGATAATGAAACTATCCGGCTAGCGATTAACAATGCCAATGTTAATTCAGCTAAAGGTAGCCTCGATGGTCCCGCTCGGGCAATTACACTTTCTGCTAATGATCAAATGAAATCATTAGCAGATTATCGCTCACTCATTATTGCTTATAAGCAAGGTGGCGCAATTCGGCTAGGGGATATTGCTACGATTTCCCAAGCGGCGGAAAATACGCAATTAGGCGCTTGGGCAAATCAAAAACCGGCCATTGTGATTAATGTACAACGCCAACCTGGGGCGAATGTTATTAAGACAACCGATAACATTCGAAAAATTTTACCTGAATTAGTTAAAAATTTACCCAAGGCGGTTAAAGTGAATATCTTAACCGATCGGACAACGACAATTCGCGCTTCAGTTAAAGATGTGCAATTTGAATTAGTAATGGCTATCGCATTAGTTGTCATGGTGATTTATCTGTTTTTGCGCAATGGTACCGCAACATTAATTCCGAGCATCGCCGTTCCTTTATCACTGGTGGGTACTTTTGCCGTTATGTATTTTTGTGGTTTTTCGATTAATAACCTCACCCTAATGGCCTTAACGGTGGCAACGGGATTTGTGGTCGATGATGCGATTGTGGTAATTGAAAACATCTCTCGCTACCTGGAAAAAGGCGATAAACCGTTAACAGCAGCGCTTAAAGGCGCTGGTGAAATTGGTTTTACTATTATTTCATTAACCTTTTCATTAATTGCTGTGCTAATCCCTCTGTTTTTTATGAGTGATATTGTCGGTCGCTTGTTTCGTGAATTTGCCATTACGCTGGCCGTGGCTATCTTAATTTCGGCGGTTGTCTCCCTGACACTGACACCAATGATTTGTGCCCGCTTACTGAAAGCTGAAGCAAAGATTAAACATAATCGTTTTGAAAAAGGCTGTGAAATAGTATTTGATAAAATGATTGTGATTTATGGCGCCTGGCTTAAACGCATTCTTAATCATGAATGGATAATATTGGCTATCGCCGTCAGCACATTATTACTGACCGCCCTCCTCTATATGATCATTTCAAAGGGTTTTTTCCCCTTACAAGACAATGGATTACTGCAAGGTGTAATCCAAGCACCACAATCGAGCTCTTATGCCGCAATGGCTGACAAGCAGCAACAAGTGGCTGAACGGATATTAGCCGATCCAGCAGTAGAAAATGTGGTTACTTTTGTCGGTGTCGATGGTAGCAATTCGGCCCTCAATAATGCTCGATTGCAAATTACCCTTAAACCATTAAATCAACGTCATGAGCGAATTGACGTTATTATCCCTCGGCTACAACATGCGGTTAATAATATTGCCAGTCTTAAGTTATTTTTACAGCCAATGCAAGATTTAACCATTAATACCCAGATTTCTCGCACCCAATATCAATTTACTTTACAAGCAACATCGTTAGAACAACTTTCATTATGGGTACCTAAGCTTGTCACCGCATTAAAAGCCAATCAACAACTTACTGATGTAAGCAGTGATTGGCAAGATAGAGGCTTAATTGCCAATGTAACAGTTGACCGCGATACAGCCAGTCGTTTAGGCATCAGTATGTCGGCCATTGATAACGCATTATATAATGCTTTTGGCCAGCGAATGATTTCGACCATTTATACCCAAGCCAATCAATACCGAGTTATTCTTGAGCATGGCGTTGAAGGGGGTGTTGGTCTGGCGGCACTAAATAATATTCGTTTGCGAAGCAACCAAAATACTATGGTGCCACTTAATACTCTGGCTAAAGTTGAACAACATTATGGCCCTTTATCAATTAATCACTTAGCCCAGTTTCCCTCGGCCACGTTTTCCTTCAATGTTGCCAAAGGTAGCTCGTTGGAAGAGGCAGTTAAGGCAATCAAACAGATCGAAAATCAAATTAAATTACCCCATGAGATTGTTACTCAATTCCAAGGTGCAACCTTAGCATTTGAAAAAGCACTGGCTAATACTTTATGGCTGATATTAGCCGCCATTATTGCCATGTATATTGTTCTGGGTATCTTATATGAAAGTTTTATTCACCCAATCACCATTCTTTCTACCCTGCCCACCGCAGGGGTTGGCGCGCTATTAGCCTTAATGATGGCAGGTTATGAACTGGATATTATTGCCGTGATCGGCATCATATTATTGATTGGGATCGTCAAGAAAAACGCTATTATGATGATCGACTTTGCCTTAGCCGCAGAGCGAGAACAAGGTTTATCGCCGCAAGAAGCCATTTATCAAGCGTGTTTATTACGCTTCAGACCTATTTTGATGACTACTATGGCCGCTCTGCTTGGCGCTTTGCCTTTAATGTTAAGTAGCGGCGTCGGCGCTGAGTTACGCCGACCACTAGGTACGGGAATGGTCGGTGGCTTAATTTTGAGTCAAATCTTAACCCTTTTTACTACACCCGTGATCTATCTACTTTTTGACAGGCTAGCAAATTATTGGAAATCTGGCCGCCATTATCAGCGGGCATTAAAAGGAGAGGAGCCATTACGGTGAAGTTGTTCGCATTATTTATCGAGCGTCCGGTAACATCAACCTTACTTAGCGTGGCAATTACTCTATGCGGTGTTTTAACGTTTATGCTGCTACCGATCGCACCATTACCACAAGTGGATTTCCCCGTCATTAAAGTCACCGCCTCACTGCCTGGTGCATCACCGGAAACCATGGCATCTTCGGTCGCGACCCCCTTAGAGCGCGCTTTAGGTCAAATTGCGGGTATTAATGAAATGACTTCTAACAGTTCATTGGGTAGTACTAGCATTATGCTGGAATTTGATCTTGATAAAGATATTAATAGTGCTGCCAGAGAAGTACAAGCCGCATTAAATGCAGCGCAAAGTATGCTACCTACCGGCATGCCATCACGGCCACGTTACTACAAAACCAATCCAGCCGATGCGCCAATTATGATCCTAACCTTAACCTCTAAGAGCTACCCAATCGGTGAAATATATGACATTGCTTCGACGCGCCTGGCGCAACGTCTTGCCCAAATAGCCGGCGTCAGTGAAGTTTCTGTTAGCGGTGGTTCACTGCCAGCAGTACGTATTGAACTCAATCCCACTGCACTATTTAATCAAGGAATCGCCCTTGATGCCGTCAGAGAAGCGGTTAATGATGCCAATGTCCGTCGTCCACAAGGCTACCTTCATGATGAACAATCACGCTGGCAAATAAAAACCAATGATGAATTAAAAACCGCTGCCGATTATCAACCGATAATTATTCATTCGCATAATAACTCTGTGGTTAGACTACAAGATGTTGCTAAGATCAAAGACTCGGTACAAGACATTCGCACCGCCGGTATGGCTGCCGGCCAACCGGCGATTATTTTAGTCATTCGCCGTGAAGCGGGCGCCAATATCATTGCTACCGTCGATCGTATTCGTGCCGAGCTACCTGAACTTAGCAAAATGTTACCTGCAAGTATTAATTTAGCCATTGCCCAAGATAGAACACCGACAATTCGAGCCTCCTTGACGGAAGTTGAGCGAGCATTAGCGATTGCAATTGGTTTGGTGATCTTAGTGGTTTTCTTGTTCTTACGCTCTGGCCGGGCAACCATTATTCCCGCGATTGTGGTACCCGTTTCGCTAATTGGTAGCTTTTCAGCTATGTATTTATGTGGCTTTAGCTTGAATAATTTATCGCTGATGGCATTAACGGTCGCGACCGGCTTTGTTGTCGATGATGCCATTGTGGTGATTGAGAACATTATGCGCCACATAGAAAATGGCTTAGCGCCACATAAAGCAGCTATTATCGGCGTTAGTGAAGTTGGTTTTACCGTATTGTCGATGAGTATTTCCTTAATTGCCGTTTTTATTCCACTCTTCTTTATGGGAGGGTTAATTGGCCGATTTTTCCACGAATTTGCCCTTACCTTAGCCACAGCCATTTTAATCTCATTATTTGTTTCCCTTACGCTTACCCCCATGATGTGTGCTTATCTGTTAAAAAAAAACCAAAAACACAGCCCACCTAAAATAAGCGGCGTGGGTCGGCTATTATTAAAAATACAACAAAGTTACGGCGTCACATTAAATTGGGTTTTAGCGCATCAACGTAATGTATTATTAGTTTTACTAACGACTATCGGTTTAAACATTTACCTCTATATCAGTATCCCAAAAACATTCTTCCCCGAACAGGATACCGGCCGACTGTTAGGTTATGTGCGGGCCGATCAGAGCATCTCTTTTCAAGCCATGAAAAGCAAAATGACACAATTCATGACCCAATTGGTAAAAGATTCGAGCATTGATAATGTCACCGGTTTTACTGGTGGCAGCCGAATAAATAGCGGCTTTATGTTTATCTCTTTAAAACCCCAAAATCTGCGGCAAGAAACGGCAAATCAAGTTATTCAGCGATTGCGAACTCAACTGGCAAATGAACCCGGCGCTAACTTATTTCTTATACCGGTGCAAGATATTCGCGCTGGTGGGCGGCAGGCTACGGCCAGTTATCAATTTACCCTACTTGCTGATGATCTTAATGAATTACGTCAGTGGGAACCTCAAGTCCGTAAAGCCCTGGCTCAGCTGCCACAGTTGGCCGATGTTAATTCTGACAAAGAGGACAAAGGTTCTGAAATGGCGATAACTTACGATCGTGACAGAATGGCACAATTAGGTATTAACGTTAAAGATGCTAACAATTTACTTAACGATGCCTTCGGCCAGCGACAAATATCAACGATTTATCAACCGATGAATCAATATAAAGTTGTAATGGAAGTCGCACCTGAATATACCCAAGATGCCAGTTCATTAGAGAAAATGTTTGTAATTAATAAACACGGCAAAGCAATTCCGCTCTCCTTTTTTGCCAAATGGCAACCTGCTAATGCCCCGTTAAGTGTTAATCATCAAGGCTTATCTGCTTCATCAACGATTTCTTTTAATCTTAATGAAGGTTACACCCTTAATGATGCCATGGAGGCCATTGAACTGACTATGATCCAATTAAGTGTGCCACCTACAGTGCGTAGTACCTTCTCGGGTACAGCAAAAATATTTCAAGAAACCTTAAAAACCCAATTATTTTTAATTATTGCCGCCATCGGTGCGGTCTACCTTGTTCTTGGTATCCTTTATGAAAGCTATATCCATCCATTAACCATTATTTCCACTTTACCTTCCGCTGGTTTAGGTGCGTTATTAGCATTAGAACTGTTTAATACCCCTTTCAGTTTAATTGCGCTGATCGGTATTATGTTATTAATTGGTATTGTTAAAAAAAATGCCATCATTATGGTGGATTTTGCCATTCAGGCGCAAAGGCAGGGTCAGCTAAGCGCACACGATGCCATATTTAAAGCCAGCTTATTAAGGTTTCGACCCATATTAATGACAACCATCGCGGCGATTTTTGGCATGCTACCGCTAGCGCTAGGTAATGGTGAGGGTGCAGAATTACGCCAACCGTTAGGTATAACAATTGTTGGCGGCTTAATTGTTAGTCAAATATTAACACTCTATACCACGCCAGTGGTCTATCTCGCTTTCGATAAGCTTCAAGGCTATCTACAACAAAAACGCCAGTTGGCGAGGCTTGAATGAAAATACATTTTAGCGGCGTTACTAGTAAGCTTTTTTTTGCTATCTTCGCCCTCTGTCTGTTGATCGTTTTTACTATGCATTGGGGAATTAGATTAACTTTTGAGCAAGGTTTTATTGGCTACATAAAACAAACCAATGAATTACGTACCAGCCTAATTGCTCAAGCCCTGACGGAACAATATCAGCAAACCGGTAATTGGACATTTTTGCAATACAATGGCCGCGCAGTAACCAGGATCATTAATACCCTGGAACAAGAAAACTTTCTGCCGACGCAATCTTCAACTAAAAGCTGGCGTACGTAAGTTTGGATTGTTGATCATAATATGGAGAGACTTTCAGGCAGTGGAAAATTACCGACTGTCAGTGAAGATATTATTCAAAAGCCAGTCAAGTATCATAACCAGGTAGTGGGTTGGGTAATGAGTAATGCAGCTGATAAAATCAGTCGTGAAGCGGATATTAATTTTGATCGTCAACAACATATCACCAGTTCTTTGGTAACCATGTTCTCATTGCTGCTGGCGCTGATCACCACCTTTTTACTGGCCAGAAATTTTCTCAAACCAATCAAACATATTGTTGAGGGTACTCACCAACTTACTACTGGTAATTTTGCCGTTCGCGTACGGAACTCAAGCCGCGATGAACTAGGCCAATTGGCTAAAGATTTTAATCAATTAGCCTCAACATTAGAAAAAAATGAACATATGTGGCGTGATTATATGGCAGATATCTCTCATGAATTACGCACCCCATTAGCGATATTACGGGGTGAACTCGAAGCCATTCAGGATGGTGTTCGGCCACTTTCTGTATCAACATTACATTCTTTATTGGCTGAAACAAATATATTAATTAAACTTGTCAATGACTTACATCAGTTATCCCTGTCTGATCGTGGTTCACTGGTTTATCGAAAAAAAAATATCAATTTAGTCCAACAAATTGAGTTAGCTATTAGTAGCTACCATAGCCGATTTATTGATAAACAAATAACGTTAAATATTACTCTGCCTAATAAAATAACTTTAAATGCAGATCCTGATCGTTTAGCGCAACTATGGCATAATTTACTGGAAAATAGCTTGCGTTATACTCACTCACCAGGCTCACTGGTTATTCAAGGTTATGTTTCACAACAGCGGTTTTATCTCATTTGGCAAGACAGCGCGCCCGGCTTATTAGACTATCAATATCCTTATATCTTTGAACGCTTTTACCGGGTTGAAAACTCTCGTAATCGCGCCAGTGGCGGTTCAGGACTTGGCTTAGCTATTTGTTACAATATTGTTGAAGCCCATGGCGGCAAAATTATCGCTTCAGCCTCCTCTTTAGGTGGGGTAAAAATTAGCATAGAATTACCGTTAGATAATAACCATAAAAGCCAAAGTGTATGAGTTGCGATAATCACTGCTACCGTATTTTAGTTGTTGAAGATGAACCAAAGTTAGGCCAACTGTTAGTTGATTATCTGCAAGCCGCAGGTTTTCAGAGTGATTGGTTACTCGATGGTAATAGTGTCATTAAACAAGTGAAAAATTTTTTCCCTGATCTGATTTTGCTTGATCTGATGTTGCCAGGAACGGATGGTTTATCAATTTGCCGTCAATTACGTCAATTTTCAGACATCCCAATTATCATTGTGACAGCAAAAACCGAAGAGCATGATCGCTTAGTTGGCTTAGAGATTGGCGCTGATGACTATATCTGTAAACCCTTTAGTCCACGTGAAGTGATCGCTAGAATTAAAACCATTTTACGTCGTTGCTATCGGCAAACTGTAGCACAAAATAGCGATCTGAAGCTGATTATTGATGACAGCGCTTATCAGATCCATTTTCAACATCAAACCGTTGAATTAACGCCGGCTGAATTTCGCTTATTAAAATTTTTATCCCAGCATCCCGGTAAAGTTTTTTCCCGTGATAAACTGCTGAATAATCTCTATGATGATTATCGTATCGTTACTGATCGCACGATTGATAGCCATATAAAAAATTTGCGCCGCAAGCTGCAACTATTAGATAAACAACGGCAATTTATTCGTTCAGTATACGGTTTAGGTTATCGTTGGGAACAAATTTAATTAAATTTTGCCAATCCGGCTGCCGGTTAATTTGGCTTTCATCCCATAAGATAATAAATGAAAATAAAATACTTATATATCAATTTGTTATAAAAATATAGCTCATTTAATGTACGCATTTACACGCGAAAACAAGCGATTTCACTCACTATAAATCAACAAGTTACGTTGAATAGTGAGTGTATTTTTTGCGGAAATGTCGCTATCCCAACACCAGGGAAAACCAAACCAGCCAAAGAGCTGGTTTTTTATTGTCCAAACTACCTAACCGGAAAATAATTACAAAATAAGAAAATTTCTTTATTTTTCAATAGATGAAGCTAACCGGATTTGATAGTATTTTAGTGTCTCCTGCGTTAGTTATCTCATAACTAATTGACAGGCTTGAAGCCCCACATTTGGGGCTTTTGTCTTTATGTATTCCCCATTGATAAATCCCGATTCAACCTCTCTATTCGTTTTACTACGGAGATATTACTATGTCTAAATTTTTATTATCTAAAATTTACTGTAAATAATCACAGTAAATTATCGCCTTACTTATATGGTAAACTTTATAATAAAATTTAAGCATAGATAAATATTGTGATACATTTCGCTAAATACTTCTCAGTTGGCATTATCAATACACTTATCCATTGGATTATATTTGCTATTATTGTTTCTATAAC
>UXGC01000837.1:0-50515 GCA_900480045.1 Eurytoma adleriae
TTTTTCATACTAAAGGTCGATACTATCGATTGGGTTATGGAGATCATACTACTGAGCTACCCCTGGCTGACTAAATAGGGACCTATACTACTGCCCTAGAACCGGGCTACCATCACCACCACCACGACCACCACCACCACCACCACCACCACTCCTGTCTGACTAAATAGGGACCTATACTACTGCCCTAGAATCGGCCTAGCCCTTTGGCTGACCACACGTACACTCGTTCTACTGCCCTAGAACCGGCCTAGCTCTTCTACTTTTATTCATGTCTAATTAAACGAATGTCAGTCTATAATCAGATCGAATAAAATGTACTAAACTTTTTGTAAAAATAACTGAAACATTTCTCTCGACGCGGTAATCATAAAATAATAAACTTTCCATTTTTAATGCGTCCACTAATGACCAATATGAAACCGAAAATCTTCAGGTAAGATAAAAAAAAAGAAACGCTCCATCAAGCCATAATCGCATCATTAAAACAGCGAATAACTTTTGCATCACGTGAAATCTCTTTCTCCTCCTAGCGATGGATTGTTCCCAGTTCGCCGGGAGAAAATCACGTCGACTGATTTTCTTACGAAGTTTCGCTGAATTCGCGGCAGTAGACCAACAGGAACGAGGAGAATCAAACGAGAACGACCTTTTCTGGTTCAGCGTGCATTTCATTTGCATGACTCTTCCGACTTTTTATTACTTCGGCAAAGTGTCGAGGTACTTCGCGCTTTTTCGAACGCCTTATACCCTCGGCGGGCGCGCGCTCCTCGAGAAAAAGTCGAAACGCCGTTTTACGAGAATCGAACTCCCTTCGATCGCCCCGTGCGCGCGAGTTCGATATCGCTTCTTTCCCGGCTGCGGAGTACTGCTTACCGCGTGACAATTTCAGTTAAAACGTAAACTCTCAAGTTTCTCGAGTGCCTCGATTTCGTCCCTTTTTTGGGGATTAGAAGGATGCGGGACTGCTTGTACTGCTACTCGTTTGTGTTGAAACGTTTCAAGGGAATTTAGTAAATGGAAACAAAATAAGTTTATACTCTTATTTTATTGGGTAGGGTGAAATTCGTGTACATAACCATTATAAGCAATTCAGTTTTATACAAATTTTTCTACGAAATGTATACGGCATAGTGCGATTTAAGTTAAATTCGTCAAATTGTTATTGATAAAGGAAGATTTCTGTAGAATTACTATGTGCTCAGAAATGTTGAGATCGAGTTATTACCTGTTAAAAATGATTTTTTTTAATTAATTTTACAACTGTGTGAGGTGATTCTTCATTTCCTATTTTTGCTAATAAATAAGCTCTCAGTTTTATTAATAAGGATGGATCGATTTCAAGCCCTTTAAACATTTATTTTATATAACATGTATATTACAGCACTTATTACATTATTCTTGAAATATTTTTACGAAGAAATGCTGAATAAGAAATTCGTACATTTTAGCTATTTTGAGAAAATAGAGTTTTGGATTATGTGTAGTAAAAATAAAAAGAATTTTGTAGATAGAAAGTAAAGGAATTTTGAGCCATTAAAAAATGATGGAATAACGACATGTAAAGAGGATTTCGATATTTATTTTGAGTACCATCACCCTAGATTTTCAGTGTTTTTCTTTGCAATAATATTGAAACAAATGATGGAAGTTCGCTGCGATAGCAGCTATATACGATAGCTCACAGCGAATTCAAGTGGGACTATACTTTTATACTCCAAGAAAAACATCCTATTGAATAAATTAGAATAGTTTATTCTAAAGTCAACTACAAATCTAAGAAATTTTGCTATTGAATTATAGAATTTTAAGGTCTCGATTTACATTTTAATTTAAAAGAAAAGTATTTTCCGATTAACGGATTATACTATATTTTTTAGTAACATTTTTAGTATAGGTACATATTACCTTCCAGAACAAATTTCTATAGTTAATAACAAAAAGTAAAAACGTAAAAAGTAAAAACCTCAGAAAAAAGCAATAAAAACGGAAAAATGGAAATCGGTGCCACAAGTTGCCACGCTTCAAACTCATTAGTAGGTTGTACAATCAAACTAAGACAAAGCGGAGAAAAACAAAGGATCCAGTAAAGACTCGGCACGAAATTCACGGCGCGGAGAAGAGGGGACCAGCCGACGGAAGTAAGTACGAGAGACTTCTGATGTTGCTTAGGCGGCCGTGAGGAGCTCCCCCGGCGCAGAAGGAACGAATTTTAGTCGTTCGAACATCGACGGCAGCTCCGGGGAGCGGGGGGAGGCGCTCGCGAGAAAGCGAGAACTTCTGCGTTTCTGCAAACTTCCGTAATTTGCTTCCTTACCTGCGTAGCTCGTTTCCCCGTCCTTACAGCAGCCGCCGCCTTTTTCCCCCCGTCCGCCCTACCCCCCCTCGTCTACGCGTGACGGCTCTTTCGCCGCGCGAGCGCTCTGTCACTCTCGCTATTTGCAAAGTTGCGCGAGTTACGCGCGGGAGCCGGCGAGTTTTGCGCCGAGGGAGGAGGCTGGGTTACGCGTGATTTCGCTGGGGGTGGGGCGCACACTTGAACTTCACACCCCCGGGCGAAGGAGGCGACCCCTCTAATAAAGGTCCCCCCCGACGCGTTTAGTGTCTCGTCCGCGCGGCTAGGAATTGGCTTCAAATTACCGCGCGCGCGGAGAGTGCGCCGCGCCGGACTGGTCCTTTTCAATCAACCCGCGGCGGCCGCCTCGCGGAGCAGCCCCCCGCAACTGCGTTATAGCTGCAGCTGCCGCTGCGGCTTTGACAGCTTTAGGGCCGCTTGTCAGTTGCAAGCGCCCGAGCCATTTATCTTTTGGTAATTGCAAATTATTCCGGGGAAAAAGCCGAGGCGATGAGCTACTTTTAACGCAGTTTAACGAGCTTTCAGCCGGCAATTTTGGGGCTGCTCGGGCAATTTTTTTATGGCCGACTTTCAGCGAGGATTTTGAACTTGTTACGTTGGAATTCAAATGGTAAGTGGGTTTTACTTGAAGGAAATTAATAGTGAAAATTAAGAGTAGTAGTTGGTTTTGTTTTTTATTATTAAAAAGGAAAAAGTACTTTGTGTTATTAAATTGCAGATTCTACACTTTCGTATAATTTTGTGTTTTTATACTTTACTCAATAGATTGCTGTAAAATGACAAGTTAAAGAAATGTAGAATTTATTTTTTAGTAATTCACGCTCGACATTATAATTTGAAATAAACTATTATTTTTACTGTGAGAAATATTAATATTTTAATGCTATTTTTACTTTTTTAATCCAGAAAATGTCACTAATGTGAAACAAGAAGATTTGCTGCTTTTCCATATATAATTTAATACCTTATTCGGGTAACAAAATAGTACTTTTACAAAAACTGATATTTATTTTATAAAAAATGAAATGAAAAATAAATTCAACGCTCGTTGGTGTTAACGAATGAAATTCCTTTCTCGGCAAGTGAATAAAAGGATTCAAACTATTCACGCTTACGTTCGTTAAAAAATATATATTAAAATTTTATTTTATTTATTTTTCTCACTGGTAAAAATTAATTTTTTATGGACTTCACAAAAAAAAATACCTAGTTATCTGTGACAGAGAAACATATGATACAATCGAAAATCGATTTTAACTAAATAAAATATTACTAAAATTTCGTTGAGTTTATTTTTTTGGGGATTACAGGGAGCAAATGTAATCGGAATATCCGACGACACACGCAGACCTGCCCTTTGAAATACCGCGTATTTTATTTAGCTTCGGATTATTTTTCCAAAAAATAAATATACATTTCGAAACATCGCTCGCACAAAAAGAATGGCAAATGTGGCCGGTTTAAATCATACGCATGTAACGATGCATTCACGTATACGAAACGCGGTGAATTATAAATGTTTCAGCGGGCCCCCAAAAACGCTCGCAAATCCACTGAATAAATTTTACGCCTCACGTAACACGCGCGCCGCTCTCCCCACCTCCCGCAAAATACGACGATTAAGGCACGGGGCGAAGCCTCGTACACGAACGAGCCCGGCACTCACGTAACAATTCCCCTTTTCTCGCTTTTCCCCGCGTAGAAAAAAAAGAATCTCGTATTACTCCATCATCGGTCCCGCGGCGCACGCGAGGGCCAAATAAAGGGGGACGAGAGTAAAGATAGAAAAAAAAAAAAAAAAAAAAATACGGAGCCGCCACAAAGCAGCCGACGCGGCCCGCATCGTCATCGTCGCACGGAGATCCCCTTCGCGCGCCTCCCGAAGAGCCTCTCAGCGCCGCGGCTCGCATCACGTCGAGATGGCGCGATAGCGCGGGGGAGCCGACGCGTATCAGCCTCCGTTGACGGGCGACGTGTCGAGGATGCCGAGAGTCCTGCGAAGAGCCCCGCCAGCGAGGCTCCCGCTAGGCCGAGGACGCCTCCTTGAGCGCGCGCACCCTCCGGGCGATCGGAGCGATATTTTTGGAGACTAATTGCGTCCGGGTCGGTTTGTTTGCGACACGGCCCGTCGTCGCCGCTTACTTCCTAACTGGATTGCTTTTGTATAATTTAGTTATAGATTTATTTTTGCTCGAGCTGGAGTAGGGCGGCGGAAGGTGATTCATGTTTCAGGACTCTTCGTCTGGTTTGCGGTTTTGCCGGGAAATTCATTTATACTATTAAATTGTTTTGTTACGTCGACTGTTATTGTCGATTACGTAAGCACTTTTCCTCTTCTGATATTGTAGTTGTGATTTGTTTCTTTGTATAATGCACATAATACAAAATTTATGTAAATGTCATTTAAGTGATTCTAGATGATAGTGTAATTGTAGATGGTAGACAAAACCTAAATGAGCACTTAAAGGCAATAAAAAGTGATAGTACAAATAATGATTTTATTGTTGAAGTATTGAAGTAGATAACTCGAAAATGCTGAGGAAGAGAATTCCAGCTGCGTTTTTCCGTGGTGCAATAGAAATTTATAATTTTTCTGCTTCGTGTATTGCATTATTTGTTTGTACACTTATCTTTACCATACTCCTTCTACTTACATAATAAAAGTAAATAAGTAGAAAGAATAAAAAGCTTTAGTGAAGGGAAGTGTAAAGGAACAAAAAGCTTCTCTAAAGAAATATGAAATTGATGGAATAATAAATGAAAAAAAAATATCTTTGTACTATCATTTGTCTAATCCTCTGTCTATTATCTTCAAAATTAAATATAAGCAACCTTTTATTGAATTTGTCTAATCTTAATTGTTCTTTTACATATGCTTCAAGTATAAAATTATGTTCCTACTTTAATGATATTCTGTCAACTTTTACTGTGTAACTAATTTTTAACTTTGCTAAAAAATCAAACTTTTCTTGTTAAATTTATTATCTTCTCGAACGTAATTCTTATAAGTACTCTGTTAATAAATTAAATTTCTGTAAATCGGAGTTTTGTTTATTTCATTCTAGATGAAACGAACAAAAAACACAAATTTGTAAGTAAACTGCACAAATAAAACTCTGTAAATTTGTACAGAGCAACTACCTAAAACTTGTATTTTTGCGTCAGAAAATTGTTACCAGTGTACATAAATTTAAAAAATCCTCACGTAGTTGATGTTTTATTGAACTGAAAATAAACAACACATTTAACAATTACATACCATTCAAATAAAAGAAAACTTTGTCAGTCATCATCAGTTTCCAAGCAAACAATCGGAAAAACAAGACGCGTAAATACTTCACGGTCCAGCGTGCGATCCTCGCCTCTTCCGCACATCCGCGTCGAAACAATAAAATCATAAATGTAACGCGGCGAGAAAAAGAATCCGCGGCTGCATTCCGGGGGATTCGCGCATAAAGAAACGGGGAATTCGAAAGGAAGTGCCGTGTGAGGCGGTGGCGCGATGCAATCCTAAAGCCCCGCGGCGGCACCGCCGGGGTATCATCCCTCCCCGCGCGATATAAATCTCGACGAAATAATTTATACCTCGCAACGCAATACCTGACCCGCTTTATTTGGCGCGAAAACCGTTTCCACGGGCCAGGCGCGCCTCTCCCTTCTTTCGGCGCGCATAATGCCGTTACCCTCGCGCTTCCCTCGCCGTTTTTTCCCCTTCAACCCGCAGCGCCCGGACAAGTCCCAAGGAGGCATTGGAGGTGGATCCGACGCGCGTCGTCGTCTCGCGATCAAGCTTTTTCTTTATATTCTCAATGGGGAGTCCGACTTTGCAGCGCGAAATTCTTTAACGAAAATACATTCCGCGGAAATGCGAGTTTGCATGAAATATGAATGGCTGTGAGTTTTCGAGCGCGTCCAATTGAATATTGAAATGCTGCGGACATTTTTTATGAAGCGCCGTCTTATTTTGTGACGGCGTTGCTGTGCTATTGTTTGATTTTATTCCGTGCACTTTATGAGTAAAGTACTTAAAATCAACTGCTCGTTTTTAAGATTACCGCAGTACTTTTAACTTACATATTAGGTTTTTCATTTAGATTTAGAAATGTTTGTTATGTTTAAGTTTTAAAAAAATATAAATGTTATAAGTAAATTAATAAAATGTTGAAATTTTATGTAGTATTTTATAGAAATACAGTGATTAGTGAAAAATACTGCGTATCTTTTCAATTAAAAAAAAATTTATTTCTAAAATTTGCACAGTAATTTTAACTACACTACAGTTTAATAGTTTAAAAAACTCAAAACGTAAGAAATCTGTAACTACATTTCCAGGATACAGTATAAACAAATAAAAATGTTTCAAATTCTATTTCTATCACTTCCACCTGACAATATCAGCGCACAGTAAACTTTCAAGTTTCAACGTCACTTTCTCAAAAAGAGACGCACCCAAACACAGAATACATTTTCCAAGATGAAATCTTGCAGATAGCCGCTGCCGATTGAAGTTATTGCAATCTGCCGGCTGGAGGCGTCGCCCGAGCTCGGTCCTGCATCCGCCCGCCTCGCGAAACTTGCGAAGGTCCCCGCTAACAGAAATCCGCAGTTTGCCGAGTAGCTAAAGTCGATGCAGGGAGCGACGTCGAGATTGAGAGGCGGCGTTGAGAAAATCGCCGCGATCTGCGTGTCCGAATTTGCAACAAAGCCCGAGGATGTATATGTATATCGGAATTCGGGAGTAGTGGGGAGCAGTTGCGTTGACCGAATGTCTCGGCATATATTCGCAGACACGCGCTGGCCCACACAATGGGCGCCCTTATTGACCAGGCCGGCGAAATTAAACCAGTGGGAATATTTTTTGCCGGCGGTCAATAATATACGGGATGATACCATCAGCATGTCCTTCTTCCATTGATCCAAAAATCCTTCTTGTGGAATTGTTATTCTTTTATATATTTTTAGATATTAATAGGTATTGTCGTACGTGGTCTGGGTTTCTAAGATAGCTGAATTTTTAGGAGTAACATCTAGAAGGCAGGGACACATCCTATTCGGTTATCAGCTTGATTAAAATCTGTAACTTTTCTTTATTTATTGATATGTTTAATTAAATTTATTTTTTTATCTAATTTAGTAATTGAAAATCAATACATTTGATGTTTTTATTTCCCTGGTAGAGAATGAAGTATTTTATGTTGTTGAGGTATTAAAAATCAGCTTACTTTATTAGCTAACGATTATAGTTTCTTTCTAGCTAGTAGCTAAAAAGAAACATACAAATAAGCACATTCTAGCCAGAATACGTTAAAAACTCTTCACGTTTTTAGGGGAAATTCTAGCCAGCTGCCTGGCTAGAAACTTAACATATCGCATTGGCTAGAAGATACTTCATTTCTCTATCAGGGATAATTAACAGTACTTTTTATTTATTTATTTTTTTATTTTAATTCAAGTTGTTTTTATTTAAGCAATAATCTTTTACCAGGATTGATCTCTAAAACGAAAATAGACGAATTTCTTATATTAACAAATAAACAGAGAAAGAAAAAAAGAAATCAGGTTTGCTATAGTAATCGCCTTTATTATTAAACACACCTCATTATTTCTATTTTTACACGAAACTTGACGTGTACGCACGCGTCCGTGACACGTGTTTTTATTATTTCCCTTTAAAAAATCGATATCACACTAGTTTCTAATATTTCATTTATGGCCCACACTTTACAGCGTCATTTTCTTTGAGCCGAACTATATAAATAGAGGCGGTTCGTGCACGGGGCTTTGGATGCGCTCACTCAAAGATCTTGGCTCGAAGGCAATCCCTAATTTCGCGCAACGCATCAACGAGTGCACGTAGGTGGATTTGACTAATATTTCGCGTTTCTGCTCGCAAACACGTGTATACAAGCGCTGGAAGTGGGTTCCTCTCGGGTGTCTCTTCGGCGGCGTTACCTTTTCAGCGTGTGCTTTTGTCAGCTCCACTCAACGGTCGACGTTTTTGTCGTCAACTTTGTAAATATACGTACGGGCCTTTGTCAGTTTCTTTTTGTTGGTAATGAGACGCCGCGTCGACGTGGTAAAGGCCGTTTGACGGGCTGACGAGTTTTACCTTTCAGGGGAGTAAATTAATTAGTGAATTTATTTTCTTTTGATCATTTCTTTTTTTTATTATGATCAGTCGTTTGTTCTATTTATTATAATCAGTTCTTTATTCTATATTTTGACTAATAATGCAGTATCTATTAATTGTGAATTATAATAAATTTTTGTTGAATAAAATTTTCGGAATAGGAAATTCATTTGTTTGATTATCGCAAAGTAGATAATCAGGTCATTACTTCATCAAACATAAAAATTGCATTCAAGACAAGGAAAATTTGAAAATGTTGGAAATGAAAAAATCTAAACAATCGCAGTAAAGCTTTGTTGGTGCGCAGCTTTTTCAAATATAAAATTACTTTCCAAATTGTGCGAAATATTGCACATTTTACCCAAAAATTGAAATATTAGCCATCGAAGGCTGTTAAATATTTGCGAAATGCGTTTCGTTTAAAGCAGCGTATTTCACGTAATTTCGAGTGACTATAATTGCTGTTCCGAAAATTTTATTAGCTTTTTGATTAAGGGATGGTACTTTGATCGCGGGGAGGGAAAAACAGTGATGCGACAGGTCCGCGCGGCTAAAATTAAATTCAGTCTCATATGAAATTCAGGCTCCGGCCAACTTGGATCATTCGACTTGAATATAGAAGTTGTTAATCCAGTCACGCACGCGTCCAGGTGATGTGCGCAGGATTCGTTTTCTCCAGAAAGTGCGAGAGCCCGACGACGAAAATACTAACCAAAGAAAAGAAATTACGTAATAAAGTATAGTAAAGACTTTTCTTGTGTAGGAATTATGTAGCTATAAATTAATGAGTAAATTAACACGACTATTAAATTTTTAATTTGAGTGTCGTTCAATAACTATTGTTGTCATCCAGCTGCCTGATTTATTTTCTTTTCACACTTCCTGCGCAGTTTATTAAAGATATTATGTTAGTTAAAAATCACTGGCAGTTTAAATAAATAAGCACAATATTAAATTAATATTTAAATTATTAAATATTAATTTGTAAAATAATTAGATTAATTGTTTTTAAATATTATCGAGTGAGGTGAAATAGAACAGTTAAAAAAACGTGTTAGCCAAACAAGTTATCAATATGCTAATCTTCTTAATAACGTCACTTCCAAATTTATATTTTTATGAAATAAACATTGTTATTTACTTATAAAATCACCTGTTTTCTTTTTCTTTTCTTTTTCATGAAATTCGTGTTTATCTACTACATACTTCCACTCCCCGCGACATCACGAAATTCATCAATTTTTCACTATCCGAAAAAAGTCGCATCCGAAAAGATTTTTAAAAAATCACGAACCACCCAGCGTCGAGTCCCCTGCGCGTTTAGGTGTAAATTGCCGATTGAACCGGGTAGATAGCGCGAGGAGGACGCGTAGTCGGCTAATGAAGGCCGGAATCAGGATGGGATCAATATATGCGAACTTTGTGGGTCAGATTTGCGCGTAAACATTGGCCCGGGCATAATGAACACAATGGGCAATGATAATAGCGGTAATGGCAATAACACTAACAATGTCGCCGCGGCGTAACGAGCGCGAGACGCGCCAGACCCGTGGAAACGATGTCGCGTGCGCGACGCGAAATTAACGCCGAGGGCACGAAAGAGCGCGCGCCGGAGGAACGATTGTTATCGCGAGATCGCGCAACATGCACCGATCCGCGCGCGGGGTCTATGCCTCTTCTGGCGAGGCCCTCCCCTGCTTCCCGGCCCCCTTCGTGAGGCTCCTGAATTAGCATTCTTATCCCTTTCGGGGATCTCCTCGGCGATAGCTCAAATTGAATTGCCCGCTATTTTTAATTTTGCGACGTTTCATTAGTTAGCGAGTATAAATAAACATGTTTTGCTTCTTTCTTGGGGAAGCTTTGTCATTGTGATAAAAAAAGTTTCGTGATAAGCCGATAGGAATTTGCTTTGAGTTATTGGTAATCGACATTTTATTGATTTTAGTGATGTGTGATCTTATAGTCATTTTAATTTTCTACATTTTCTATAAAAAAGTCATTGTTATCACGTTAGTTCGAAAGATAATCTCATTTCCTAAACAATTTTATAGATTAGTATACAAGAAAAATAAGTTTATTAAAAAAATCAGTTTTCTTTGTTCTTTAATAACTCAAGTAAAAAATGATTCTTTCTCTACGAAATAAAGATAATAGTTTTTATTTGAGGGGGGTGTATCGATTATCCTGATATTCTTCAAGGTGGTATGGTTAGTTTTATTTGTAGCTTGTTTTTAAAGATGGCCTTTACGTAAGTTAGAATTCCATTACGTGAATAAGCTACACAATCAGTAGCAGAGCTTACGTAGGTCGTCCAAGAAAAGGAGATTTGTCATAATAATAAAAACAAAAGAAGTGTAGTAGACGTAAAGAATTCGAACGAAAAAATTCTCATGTTACCCACGCATCTCTCGCGCGTAGGTGTAAAAGTGCGAAAGTGGAAAGCTGGTTGAGTTTTGTACGTAAGCTTGAGTAATGATGTACATCAGGTATCAGTCATAACATGAGCCGCACGGCCAAGGATTAGTTAGACGTGAGCGTCAGAGGCTGCGGACAGTTGACGACAAAGTTATGTTTGCCGGGTAAGTACCTACGTAATACTTTCGCAATATTTTCATTCCTCTTCTATATTTTTCACCCCATTTTTGCCATCAGCCATTTGTTGCGTTCTTATACTGTCGAGTGTGATTTTCGAACTGAGTAATTGCACCGACGATATTCGACTAAAATTAATTATTACGAAAATAATTAATTAAATATTTTTTAAAAGACGCGTCGAAAGAATTAAAAAAACTGTTTCAAATCATGAATTATAGTATTTCTCTTTAAAAAAAAAAAAAACGATGATAGGATGTTAGAAAAATACGATTTGATTGGTTTATGAGTATACCTAGTTAAAAAATTGTGCTATTATTAAAAATTTAATTTATAGATTTAATTAAAGCTATTAAAACTCAATTTAATTTAAATATCCTGGAAATTCAGAATTAAAAAAAAAACAATAAAACTCAGTAAAAACAAAATTTCAGTAGAAACATGCATATATGATCAGACGTCCTTTTTTTTATTTACATCGGATCGGATTGACAATGCACTAAATTTTTTCATCAATTTCGCGTTTTTCAATATTTCTTACATACTACCATAATAAACAGCTAGAGACGTGATATTTACACACAGCCTGCAAGACCGAAAAGATTGAGTAAAAACCAAATTTCAGTAGAAACAGACATGTATAGTCAGACATGTATTTTTATCTACATCGGATCGGATTGAGAATGCAATAAATTTCTATCATAATAAACAGCTAGAGACCTGATATTCACACAGCCTGAAGGTTCGAAAAGTTTAGCAATAACAAAATTTCAGTAGAAATAGACATGCATGGTCAGACCCGTTTTTTTATCTACCGCATCCGATTGAGAAAGCACTAAATTTTTTTCATAAATTTCGCGTTTTTCAATATTTTATACTTAATGATTAGTGTCGTCTACCATAATAAACAGCTAGAGGCGTGATATTTACACTCAGCCTGAAGGTCCGAAAAGTTTTAGTAAAAACCAAATTTCAGTAGAAACAGCCACCTATGATCAGACATGTATTTTTATCTACATCGGATCGGATTGAGAATGCAATAAATTTCTATCATAATACACAGCTACAGACCTGATATTCACACAGCCTGAAGATCCGAAAAGTTTTAGCAATATCAAAATTTCAGTAGAAACAGACGTGTATGGTCAGACATGTATTTTTATCGACATCGGATTGGCAATGCGCTAAATTTTTTCATAAATTTCGCGTTTTTCAATGTTTTCACGAAAATTAAAGTATCATCTACCCGTAATAAACAGCCGGAACTCTGAAATGTACACGCAGTCCGACAGTCCGAAAAGCTTTGCCGCATAAAGCGAATTGGCGGATTCGAAGGGCGCGCATATTTGCGCCGAGCAGATGGCCGGTGCCAAAGTTGCCGAAGCGGATTAGTGGATTTCTCACGGGCGGCCACGCGCCCCGGCTGAAAGGCAGAGCCGCGGTGCGAGGGAGCTACGCAATTACATATATACGTATAACGCCATCGAGCCAAGCCGACACTGCCCCAGTGGGCGCGTGCAATTATGTAACCGCTTAACGTTTCTAACATGCAAGGCAGAGACCACCGATAACCGTTTAGTCCAACTGCACGGGGCTCCCGTGATCCTCCAGGATTGGATCGAAATGGCCAAATATAAGTATTATGTGCCCGTACCGGGGGCTTATGTTTATGTTTTACTCTTAATAAGATTCGTGGAGGGAATGTGCGGGAGACTGAAGCTTTTGATATTTAAATAGTTACGCGGATAGAAATTTCGATTAAAAATTACCTTTGTTTCTCGGTAATTATAGAATTTCTGATATTAAGGAGTTTATGACAGATATAGTAGTAATAAATTTTATTACGAAGAAAAGAAATATTAATATTATTGCAATATATTTTTATAAACAAAAGAAATATTATCATAGTTTGAAAAAACTTAATCCTGGAGTCAGGTATTTTTGATTTGTTTATATTAAAAGAAGCAATTATATTTTTAATTTATAAATTTACGGGCTTTCACTCTTTACATTTGCAATAAACTTCTTAGTGTCAGAATGTCCATGATGACCGTGAAAACAACGTTAATTAATTCCTTCAATATTTAAATGAACTTCGTACTTGCTCCTGGCAGAATTGGATTAAGATCATCATTTTTAAATTATAATACGCAACTTTCGATATTTCTATAATTTAATATGTAAGTACTTGCTTCTAGGGTTACTGCAATGTAAATTTTTTTCACGTTTGATTGCGTGTAAATTTAAAAGATGCTGCTATTTTTTGAAAAGAATGTTTAAATGAGATGAAATATGTTTAAAAGAGATGAAATTTGCCAGCGTCAGTAATAGAACGGCTAGCAATTTGTATCCTCAAATGGCTATACACTGATTGAAGTAAACGATGTGCATACGTGTCGCAAGCGCATCTAATATGGATGCTGAGTAACTAACGCACCGTGGCGGACGTGCGAATTCAGTAATTCGAATCGTGAACTCAGCGACCATCTGTCAGAGGTATAAAATATCCGCCAATATCAAAAGGATATTCCAGTTTTTTTCTATAAAATTCAGATTTTTCTAAAAATTGAATTCTCGAATTGAATCTACGCAGTATTCTATAGTATTTGAAGAAAATTTCTTTTTCTTTCGTGAAATTAATGTGGTTAACGAGATGTAGGTACTATCTAAAGTTGAATTAGTAAAAATCCATAAAAATTAGTGAAATTTCACTAAAAACGAGAGAAAAGAACTCCACTAGTTAATGATTAGTGGAGCAATTTCACGAATATTAGTGATTTTTCACTAATTCAACATTAGAGAGTGTACTATATCACCAATAGGTAATATAATTCATGAAAAAAAAACTTCTTCGGGATAAGGCTATACGACATCTCTCAAATTCTCCGATCGCCTCTGTACCGCGTATGAGGAATATTTTGCTGTCTGCGAAACTGAATGTATATTGATCATTACCGAAGAGAATTTACGAATTTATTTCACTGCGGCGATAAAAAAAAAATTTTTTTAAACAGAAAGAAGAAGAGACTCGATGGAACAATCGATAAAAGTATTCGTGGAATTTCATTATGGAAAAAATTCCTCCTACTTTGGCGCACGTAAAACGAACGGATACGGCTAAAAATCATCCCTACATCGCCGAAACGTCGTGCAGTCACAAAAAAAGTAAAATTCGCGACACGAGAAAAAGAAAAGGCTAAATAATTGAAGAGCGACGGACTACTTCGCAGCGAACGGGAAAATGAAGTGAGAGGTTGGAAAGGAAAGAGACCCGGTTCATATTCATGGTAATTGTAGGGTTCTTTCCGGGGGGGATGGTAGGGGGGTCGTGTCGGCGCGTAGCCCGTAATTAATTCATTGGATTAAACTTTACGCCCCGTGTACCTAGTATGCATTACCTGCGCCTCGGACGAAGGTACGCCCCGATTTTCCTTCCGTCCTTTTCGCCGAGTTCACGCGGCGACGGCGGGATGCCTCGAGTCGACTCGGCCGCATGCAAGCCCCTGTGACGCCGGAGATCCCCGGCCGCTTGGTACACGCGACACGTTTCGCGCCATGACCGAGATGACGGTAAATCCGTGGGTGCGAAAACATTGATTTATCGATTTCCCGATAGGCGAGAAATGAAAAATTCTGAACGCAAATGGGATTATCGCCGTGATTACAAAGCAAACGCTGATATTTGGGATTTAATCACGATTTATTGTATCGTCGCACCCTAACAAAAAAAGCACATTTCAATTTAGCGAGGAAGACTAGCGCGATTCAGACGACCCATGGATTCTAGCACATTTCATTCTGTTGCAAGGAAAATTCAGTTTATAATACGTGAAAATACGTGAAAGCATATTTCATATCCATGGAATCTTCCCCTGAAGAAAAGCACATTTCACGAAATTTTCACAAAAAACACATTCCATGAGATTTCTGTAAAAAAGATACTTTCTCGAAATTTACGGAAAAAGTACATTTTGCGAGTTTCTTGCAAAAAAAGCACTTTTAAGAATCTCGGAGTATTTGAATTTTTTCAGAAATCTCTGTTTCATTGCGGCAAAACTAATGTAAGCGTGTATTTCTTCTTAGTACATTCAAATTACGCCACTTTTAGTTGATACAAAAATGAATGTTTTTTTTTTTTTTCATTGAAGAAAAATTAAATGTGCTTTTTCGTCGAGATAACATGCCCCACTTTTGTATTCCGTGGCCAAAATAGATTTGTAAATCGAACTCGATTAATTACAATTAAAACTAATCAACCACTGACGTTTGATAAATCAAGTCAATTAAAAATAAGTGATAAAATCCGTCATTAGTCAGCCAAACCCAGCCGCCGCACGAATCTATTTTTATTTCGAACGAAACAAAAAATAAACCAAGTCCACAGGTCGTCCCCAAAAAAAAAGATAAAGATTTAAAAAAGTTATGAAATAATTCCACCAGCACTCCATCACCCGCCAGTCTAAAAAAGAAAAGGCACCGGGGCACTCCGCAAAATAAAGCGTTGATCGCAACTTGCGGACTCGCGGACACGAGTATTCCTACCGTCTCTCCGCGGGGCTGAAAATAAATTGTGCGTCGGGCGAGAACTCAAGGGTTGACGCTGTCGGGAGACAATATATCTTGGTATAAAGGTTGCATAAATAAAAGCCGGGCGCGCGTGCACCCTCTTGAGCCCACTGTCGCGCGACTGTGGCATTACGTGCAAAAGAGAGCGAGCGAGTGAGAGAGACTGCAAGAGAAAGAGAGTGAGACAGAGTAATAGAGAAAGAGAGAGAGAGAGAGAGAGAGTGCGAGAGAGAGATACATATAGAATGAGAAAGAGAGAGGGAGAGAGAGAGTACACCTCAGCGGCACTTCAATTTATCAAGGAACGCGCGGCGCGCCCCTGCGGCCGAAGAACGCGCCGCCACCCGCGGTTAATGGAGTCTAAACGATGATTCACGGGTTTCTTACCTCGCGCGCGCCGTGAATGACCGGCGCTCGCCGCGGACGCGGCCATTTATCAAGCATTCATAACGGCCGTCGGAGATCAATCTATATCGGGGCTGCTGGGCATTTTTTTTTTATTTTACTTTCAGAGTGGCGGGATCGACTCCCGGCTGGAGCACGCGTTTCCACGAGTCGGACCTTTTCTTTTGCCGACGCGCAGTCGGGGGAGGCAAATTTTTCCCGTTTCACGCTGCAACGCCCCCCCCCCCTTCTCTTCCTGGGCAAGTTCGGAAATTCTGATGATGATTAAGGGCGTCTGATTAAAAGTGGAGAGTGAAATGCTGAATGGCGACGGCGGGTCATAAATCATCGTTTCTCACCTTCATTTTTTTTTTCTTAGTTTATTTCATTTTTTTTTAAATTCATCTCTTTTTTTGTAGCGCGCGAGGTGATAAGAGAAGGAATTTATAATGCGTCGTCGTGACGTAAATACGCAACGAACTCGAAAGTTTTTAATCAAAGTAGATAAAAACTGCTCGCGAGTGTATCAAAGACCCGTAACTTCATCTCATAAATAAAAAATTGTACACATTTTTTCTCAGAGGCTACTGAATAATTGGCGCGCGGGAGCACGTGAAATTAATTTAAACATTTCATCCACCGAATCGGAGTGTAGCTTCAGCCCCGCGTTACTTTTCGATATTAAACTGCATTTCCGCGAATATATAACGTTTACGTAGTGGCCGGCGAGCGTCAGTTTCGCCGTATTAAAAGAGCCCGGGTAAAACCGCGTTCATTCGGGCCCGATAACGCGCGCGAATAAATTCAATAAAAAAGGAGCCGCGCGGAAGTCGAAGGAAAAATTGAAATCCCGCCGCGGCGGAAAAAATCTCATCAAATAAAGTTGAATTCGGTAAAGTGAGAAGTAACCCGCGGCCGCCGCGAAAATGATTGACTGCTCGGCTGCGGCGCCGCCGGTTTCAACCGGCTGGCTTAAGCGACGGATTATGCAGCTTAGAGGGAGGTGACCTACGACCGCGGAACATAGTATGCCACTTTCCCGATGGCTCGAACGCCCCCCCCCCCCCCTCCTTTTTGACCCGTGTCCCTTTAACTCCCACCCGCCCGCCCGTAAAACTGACACCCACATTCTGTTTTAATCCAATATTGTGAGCGCGAACGTTGGCTTAATTCTTCTTTAATAATGAGCGGTATTATCCGGACGGCGGAAACGATGAACCTCCCAGCGGCCGGATGAAGTATATTCAATGTATGATAATCGGCGCGAAAATTACGCTATATTGGATGTAAAAATAAAGCGACGTTAACGGCATTGTACGCGTGCGCTAATGGCAGGCGTTAAACTGCTAAATGAGAGGTAACAATGTTTCGACGATATTGCTCGTAATAGACCCGCAAAACTTTTATTAAAAATTCTTTTCCAATGAGTTTTATTAAATATCGGATTAATTTCCAATTTTTTGGGTAATCGCAAAAATTTTATTAAATTTGGATTAATTTAATTTGCTGAGTTAACGCGTACACCCTTTTTATAATCATTGTAGTAGTGCGACTTTTTGGTAATAGGATATTACTTTTTTCTCAAACTCGTGTAAGAGTCACATAACTTGTATGAATTGCCGTTGCATCATTACAAATTTTATTATAATGCCTAGAACGAATTTGGATCGGAAAAGTTTTAACAAATAAGATTTGAATTACGATAGAAAGGGTATCGCTAATTAGGCAGTAATCCAATTTAATTATAGTCAATCCAGTGCAATCTGCATTTCCAACGATGTGGCTATTGTGCACAGGTGATTAAATTTCCCTTATACAAATTAAGCGATGGAGATATTCATTGCATTTCGACTTTCATCTCGAACTCGAAAATGAACTAATCTAACTGTATACTCCTCTAGTACTATTCAAATCTAAACAAAATTTAGTAATGTAACTAACGTAAACCAAAGTCATTATTGTCAGGATTACGAAAGCGTCTCAGAAATCCTTCAGCAATATTATCAATTGTGTTATGTAATAAAATTGTAAAATATGAAGTAACTTCTTTTCACTGCGACGGAGTCAAAGATAATCGCGTAGAAGGAAATTTTTTTCCGACTTAGGGATTTTCTGCCTGCTGGAGAGAGCGACAAATTAATCGGATTTAGCTTAACGCGCTTACGTCGTATTTCGATCGCAAAAGTGTTTCCCGATTGACAGTAATTTTTGATCCGTTTTAGGAGCGTTTCATCCGTCTGTTGCGTGACAAATACATCATCCACCGGCATGTAAATAATTCACCGTGAAACACACTGGCGTAAGCACACCGGCGCGCATTCCCTCAGTTTAGCCTCTGTCGACTCGGCAAATTTACTGGACTTTGAAATATCGGCGCGCTTGTAATATAATGTACAATTTCAGCGCTGCGACGTCTGCAAATGTTTAGAGAACAAATAAGTTTTTATTTTCAGTGCTTATCTGTAATTTTATGAATATTCATTTTGAACGCCCGCTTGAAATATCTCCGTAAATAACGAAAATTCGGCGAATTGTAAATAAAATTGCGTTCGTTAAACTGATACGTATAAAAGTGTTGAATTGAATGGGCCTTTGTCATTGTTAATCGAACGCATTTTGTTACCGTTCGTTTGCGCAAAATTTATAACATTCCATTACTTCGGGATTGAATCAATCTCGCGTATTATTTTTTATTTTCGGCAACAAAAACTGCAAATTTAAATACTCGTTTCATCAATATCGGCAAATTTCTATCGAGGCATTTTTAAAATTCCACCTCCCTCAAATCAATGCACAATGATTTCAGTTGCATAATTAAACTTAGGTCGTAACAATAAGCAAAAATTAAAGCTCACTTTTCGAATCGGACCTCATGCACTCGTCCCCCCGTCGAGCAGATTACGTCGATAAGAAAATAATGTATGCAGGCAGGCGGCTCCATCTACACCCATTTAAATTCTCCTTCCACCTCCGGCTTCATACTCGCAGTCGGTAAAATCATGTACAATGCGATTTCTCGCCGCCGCGTTCACTTCGCCGCCCGAGAGAGAGCCCCGATCCGCTCGCGCGCGGGTAAAGAAATTTTTCCGCGCGAAGATGCAATTTTTCATCCTGCCGCGCGCCGGCTAATTATCATTCGCCCGCGACGCCGTGAATCCCCCGCGCCGCGCCCGGGAGTTATAACAGAGGCTTCGCACGTAATAAAAACGGGGGCGGGGGGGCCTCGAAATGCGATTTCTCGTCACGTAGTACGCGCCGCGAAGTTTTCGCAGTCGCTCGCGGAGGAGGCATTTTTGAGACAAGTTCTAAGTTATATCGAAAGTTCGCCCAGTAACAACCCATGAAAGTGTTTCCTCGTCTTTTTAAGTCCGCTCGCTCTCTCTCTCTCAATCGCTTCCCGAGATTTAGGGGGATTCGCCCCCTGAATGCGCGAGTCGGGCGACTGCCGATATCAGAAATTAAAGGCATAAAATATCAATAACAGAAAAAAGGGAGGAAAAAAACAATGCGAGAGGAAGAAGCGAAGTGGCCGGAGAGGAAGGGGTGGGGAATCCGGCGGAGGCGAGGAGATGCCTCGAGTAAACAAGGCAATTTTTCATTTCCAATGTGTATCCATACAGGAAGTGGGAGCTGCGGCTTATTTGCTCAGCTGGGCTCGCGCGACCATATTTATAACTGGAAGTTGGGGGAAAGAAAAAGGAAGCGGGCGACACCGTAACTGTAAGATCAACTTTTATACGTGTCGATACAAGTATTTATTGGGCGGTGCACTGACCCTCACCAGTGTATCGCCAACTGATTCTCCCCGGCGCAATTTCAGCGCTCGCGCGGTCGTTATAGTTTTCCACCTGCAGTCTTTTATTGCATACCACTCGACAGCACCCCCTGCTAATAATATTTTTATCCCTCGCTCATTGCTGCGTCGTAATATTTGTCCGCCGTCGCATCATACACTTGCTCTCCCCGGTTTTACTATCTTCTCATATTTCTCATAAAAACTATATACACCGAACTGTCGCGGCGAAGTACTCCCGGGTATCGCGCGGGAGACAATGTAAAATCAGCCCTAACGACCAATAAAGTCATAAAGAACCGACATAAATAGCGCGCGACGGGCGCAGCCTGGAAGAGGTGTCAAAGCGCTTATTCGCCGCTGACTTATATCCTCGCGAAAGTGTGTACACGACCGTAGGAGCGAGCGGGGGGGGGGCGGTTGCGTGGGCGGAGGATATAGCGCGTTGCCGGATAGAAAGCTAACTGCCGGCTATAAATCGACGAATCTCGTTCTTCGCCACTCGTTATCTCGCGGGCCGCTCTCGTAACGAGAGATAAAGATAGAGCGGCGACGAGAGGGGGGGAGAGGCGCGAAGGAAAAAATGAAGGGGCTCGGAGAGGACCGAGTGTCGCTCTCGAGGAGGCGAGAATATATACGGATGACGGGGTGGATTGGGGACGCGCGCGATGGACGCCGGGAGGTTATTATATCGAGAAGGACGCCGTTTCACGGGCCGGCCATGCCGGAAGATTGTAGTAAAACGTTTAATAACTTCGTGAGTGGAAGCCACCCCCGCAATTGGACCATTTTTATGATCGCCGCAAGACTCGAGAGCGCACGGCCGGGGAACACCGTCAGCTCGACTATTCTAGTTTTATTTATTTCTATTCTCTTGATTTCTTCGAATTCGAGGAGTGGACTTTTGATATTTTAAAATAGTGCCTATCACGTTTAGAGTTTAAGAGTTTTTTAAGCCTAATGACCACTCAGATTCCGTCAGTTATGGTGTCTTAAATTTTTTTTCTATAAATGAATCCTTTACTCTCAAAATCTGGATGATGAGTGAAACCCACTCGGTGCTAGTGATAACTGAACCAGGTTTTTCTGGTAAAGAGTGGTTTTTCTGGTAAATAGCATGATTTTTTTACTTTTTTGTTTTTTGAATGCAAAAAGAATGAGTAAACAGGATAGTGGACGATTTATTTTTTCATTTTATCAGAAATTGTTTAATCAAATCTTGCAATTACCAGGTAAGGGCCTGAAAGCTAAAAAAAAGTTTACAGCCCTGAATAAAATAAATTCTCGATGCATTCTTCTCCGTCTATTTTTCATTCGCCCGGCATAATGGCTAATTAAAGCTTAAAGTCCCCGTAAAGATAATTAACTACCTCATAAATGATAATCTGCCGCGATAATGTTAATGGCGTAGACTTCGAAAAAAAAGTAACCCGCTTTATCGCAATCTTAAAGCGCCTCGCGCGGCAACAAAGAAAATAGGTGGGCAAAAGAGTAAACTCGGCGGAAGCTCGCGCCGGCGTAGCCGAGCTTAAATGTCGCGGATCATTTAACGCTTATTTAACGCTTCGCTCATTCGATTGCATCCAAAGGCCCAATACAAGGCCACGTGAACAAAGCGAGAGTGAGAAAGAGAAAAGGAAGGAGAAAGAGAAAGAGGAAGAGGTAGAGAGAGAAGTAGAGAGAGTGACGCAGTGGCCCGAAGCCTTTGAATCGATGCTAGTAAAAGGAAAGAGACGCTCTTTTACCTTTAACGAGATAATAAATGATTACGATGTGATTCTACTTGCATTCAAATGGCCAGGAGGAAGCGCGCGAGGAGAACTAAGAAGTAACGGACGAACCGAAAGTTGCCGAGGACAAAGGACCGATGAATTAAATACCCTTGACGACGGAGAGCAGGGTAGGGCGGCGGGGAGAGGGGGAAGGGAGCAAAAATCCCCGAGATATATCGAAGGCCATTAAGCAAAGTCTAGAGGCGAGAGGTCGGGGCATTATACCCGTATCAAGTCGACGTCAAGGCCTGGGCACCCTTTTTGCCTCCGGCGCTGCCGCGGGATTGGTTTTCGCCTACGACTGGGTGCGGTCGCGCAGCGAAGAATGCCGGATCCTCGCGCCGGTGCGATTTGTATTTATCCTGCGCGCGGCCACCGACTGACCGGATGCCGAGCGGGATTTAATAAAGCGAATCGCCGTGAGGGGGGAGGGAATATTTTTGGACCTCATTGTACGAGATGAATAATTGTTGATCCCTGTGCGCGTCAGTGTTATTGACTCGTTCGACAAAAAAAAAACGGTGATTTCAATTTAGGTGTATTTTTGATCGAATTATTTTTACTGTGACCCGCAACGCGTTGGAAAAGTTTGTGGAACAAAAGAAACCAAATGTTTGTTTGAATATTTAGAATGTAGAGGTGCTGAAGAATAAAGGAGAAAATGAATGTTTGTCTTGATTAATCGTGAATTTTAATTAAGTGGGAATAAACTAATTTGAAATTTTTCAACAAAACATTAAATAATTCTGACCTCGAGTTTCTTCGGGGTGGCGTGGGAGGGTGTGCGCGCTTTATTTGCCCGTAAAATCGTTCTCCAGGCGAACTCTAATTCGAAAGTTTTGCCGCAAGCTCCATTATTAATCACAGCTACGCGTTGTTGTGGTTACTTGGTCCTGCGAACTATAGTGATCGTATAATTAGACAAACCATATATACGCGAACTCGGGGGCATTCTATTTTCATCAGTTTCTTCATGCCTTGTTTCATTGATACTTTACGTAACGTGTTTGTGCTTCTATTAATACCAGTAGAGTAATAAACAGTTGCCTAAACAATAAATGACCGTATTAATTAAATTTTAATGATAGACGCTTTTAACGCAATGGCAATTTTAATTTGTGCATGAGGTAAACGTGTGCAGATAATTTAATTGGCACATTTAATTGTTGAGACGCAAATTATTGATTTCAACTTTTTAATTATGATATCGAGAAATTACTGATAAGTAATTACCAATAATAAAGGACTTGCCGTTTAAGTGCTTTTTACCTATATAATAACAATTTTAATTTTCTCCGAGCATTTTAAGTTCGATATTTATAGCAACATAAAGATAAGGGAATAATCCAATGAAGTGAAAGAAAAATAAAATAGAGAATTAAACTTACAGTTAGCGTCGATAACTCTGCAGTCACACTGAGCCTCTTACCTTCCGCTTCAATTATTTTTTATTTTTTTAAATAAAAAGTATACACGATTTATTAGGAGAAGACAAGACCTACGGGTCGTGGACGAAACTTTGGAGTTTTATTACTTCAAAATATGAAGGAAGTCAAAATAGTACATTTTTAAAGCCACGTCTCCAAAGATTTATTATAACAAAATTTTGCATTCCCTTCTTCGATAATAATTCATCTACTACGGTAAGTAGGTACTCCTCAAAAAAAGAAAAAGAAGTTGAGAAAACTTCTTTAATTTGAGAGGCTACACGTTTAAAAATTTTTTTCTTCAAAAGTTAGGAATATCTGAATATGAACACCAACAACAACTTATAAAGTCAAAAGGCTGAATTATTAATATGATTTCTATAGTTTTAAATTGATTTTCAAATACTCGTACGTGGAAGAAAATAGAAGATGTTTTAAAGTTATTGTCGAAAAGGGAAATGCCAAAATTTTGGCCTGCTTAATCAAAATAAATCTTTATAAACAAGTGGCTTAAAAATGTTGAGTATCAGATCTGACTACTTTTGCTTTTTTCACATTTTAGCATAATAAAACATCCCTCAAACAATGAGATTCATAAGAAGCCCTAAGTCCTTCTCTTAGTTAAGCAAAGAAATGTATGTATATATCGCATACACTTCGAAGTAATACTCGAATCTTGTAAAACTAACTAACTGCAATTTGCTACACCTGTCTGTAACTTCGAATTAAAAATTAAGCAGCCGAGTTTCCGTAAAAACATTAATAAATCAAAATTATGCCAGTCCTCTCGAAAAGCCCTCTCCCGCTCGCTCATAATTCTTGAATAAAATATACCGCAGAAACTCGCGTAAACGTCGATTTCCCTCCTCTCCCCGCGATTTAGCCCACTTTCCGCGTCCGCTTCCAACCCAATTTCCCCGGCGAGGCTTCTTCGCCGCGGCGGAAGCGAAAGGCGCGCCGAAAGCGGACGCCGACTGCAAAGGCAGGAAGCCGCGCTACGAGTTCGCTTAATTACTGGAAATGCCTAAATACCTGGATGCGTTTCAGAGGGTCGGCGGGGGGTGGGTGCCCCGGCAGGTTACCGCCACCGCTGTTTCACGCCGCCGGATAATTAATGGAGTCTTCAGAACTAATAGCAGGCGGGCCGACGCGACCGCGCGACAACGACGCGCCCGCCGGCGGGGGATACACGCGCACACCCCCGCGGGCTATTAACGGATTCGGCCTTGGGCTCGCGCGCGGGGTAAATAAATCTTGCCCTTGGGTTGCGCCGGACCGACGCTGAAGTGCAGAGGACTGAGAAAGGCATTGGCGGCTTGTTCGGTGGGAGTTGTATTGGATTTTTGGAGGGTTCAACTGTGGGTCTGGGTAATTGAAGAAGAAGAATTTTGAGGATAGTGGGGAGAGTGGGCAGTTCTTTTAAAATTAGATTTGGTTGTAAAAAAATAACTGCGTTCGAAAATTAATCTGTAGACTGTAAATCAGAATGGATGAAATTGGTTCGTGTGCAATTCTGAGTAAAGTATTTTCACTTATTTAAAGAGTGAGAAAATAAAAAAATAACACAAAAATATACTGGCTCTGGCTTTCACTATTCTGAACGTTGATGAAAGAGAGCGATCACCTTATTTTTGGGTAATGTTCATCACCAGTTAATCTGTTGAATCAGGTGACATAAATGTAGTTCTATCACAATCTTTAAGTGAAAATACTTTGCAGTGTCATTTAATGTTGAAAGTCATCCACTCATGGAATAAGTACAAGATTACTTATTCGTAAGTGAAATTTGTGAAATTCACGTATTCATATTTACAGAAAGTAACTTATTTCTAAAAAAGCTTTTTTAATGATCATACATTAAACATACATCAACTAAAAAAATAAGGTCATGAGGCATCAGTTCAACATGTAACAATATTTACTTCAGCAGCAAAAAAGAACACTAATTTATATTTAATCTAATCTTATGGTTAGAAAAATAATGACTCAACCTTTTAATCAAAATATTTAATCTTCCAAGATCAAAATTGCAAAAAAATTGTTGAAAGTTCGAAGATTAGGCTTAATTTATCGTACTCAATTTTTAAAGCTAAAATATTAGCTTGCTACTTTATTTTTTCACGATTCATTCTTATAATATTTCTTATAACAGTAAAAAAATCGTTTCTTTTATGTCTGAAAACAATCCCCATTATCGAAGCAAGTAACAGCAGTTCAGATTTTAGCAGTGATGTTAAGCCGTCATTTCTTACGATAAATTTCTATAAACCCATAAATTAATCTTTTTACGTAAGTCCAATCGTTTAAAAAGAAATGGTCTTTAACTTTTTGTCAGGTTGCGTTTTATTGTCGCGCGTAATGGATCGTTATTTACAATTACTTAACTCGTCACCTAAAGGTCTGCGCAACAGCGATAAAACGAGGCGAGAAAAAGTGCAACATCACGGTCCGCTTGTTTCATGCACTCTCAATCATAATTTATGCTTAAGCGCGAAGCTCGAATGACGGACGTCGTTTGACGCGCGACGTATACGACGGGGGACGCGCTGAAAGCTGCATACACCGCGCCGGTTATGCGATCTTCATTCGGCCGGGGGATAAGCTCTTTTCCGTGTAACTCGAAACGCCACCCTAAGGCATTCGAGATATTCGCCGTACAGCCGATATTCGCGGGGGGGTTTAATGCGTTTTTTTCGAACGACCCCGGCGCGCCTGCTGGGACACGCGGAAAAAGACGAGCGCGCGGCCGCCGCCGGTTGCCGGCGATTAAAGTAGATGACTCGAGTTTTCTCAGGAGTGCTTTGCAAATTTATTACCGACGTCACTAAAAATGTCATTAATAACGCCCGCGCGTTACGCTAATATCACTTTCTTCTCCCCTTTTTATCTGGCACGAGGCGATTGCGCGGGCTAAAGGGGAGGGATTTGTTTATACTTTTTATCGCCGGCTCCATAAAAGATGTTTTAATTTGAGGCTGGCGGCTTTCTTTTATCGAGAGATCGTTAAAAGAAATTTATTTTATTACAATGCGGATGAATTAAACTGCCGAAGATATATTTATTTTTTATATAAAGATTTTCTGAATTTACGAGTCTCATTCTGCTGCTTTTTACTAATTTACGGCGGACTAACTTTTATATGGGGTATTAAGTAACTTGAAAATAAATGTGATTTATTAAAGACCTAATATTTATAGTTTTTAATTAGAAAAAATAAAAATGATTTAATAAATATAACGTATTTCTAAAAAATAAAGATGCAATTCTTAAGCTTAATGCATCCAAAAAAGATGTTCTTTTCTTTATTTTAGTTAATTTTATCTTTCACTTAAATCTAAAATTGATATACATATTTCTATGAAAGTAACTTATACGTAACACAGTTTACTAACTACTATTTTTTTCCCTCAAGTATTTCCGCGCTCATGAATTTCTCCCTTGGCTAATCAACGAACTTGCGTTTGATATCGCGCGCTCGTATCCGATCGACCGAGTGAATAACTTCGGTTCGTCGTCGCGTGAAATCGATTTTAATTGTTTGTTAATTAGTTGGCTCGAACTATGCCAGGCAGTGCCGAGAAAAGTCGCTTCTTCTCAGCTGCGCGCTTCGCCAGCGGCGTCTCCCCCCGCGACCTACCCGAGCCTGTTTCGCTCGCGGCGCTTCGGCACGGCATCGATTTCCCGAAATACGGCTCGCGCTCAAGAATTAGACCTCAACCCGTTGATTCGCCCCCTCTCCTCCCTCCCCGCGTCGCCACGGAAAACTCGCAGACTCCTTCCACGTGACTAGATTCTTGTTAATTATAATGAACCACGCGCGAGCTGAACTTATTACAAGCTTGATAAAAATGGAGCATTATTAGTAATAGTTTAATTAATAATGATGGATAGTTAATAATATTGAACAGTAATAGTTAATTATTAATAGTTACACGGAAAAATAAACAGCCGACTTTGCTTTTTGCTTGCAAAAGATTTTGATGAGAAATGTCAAGATTATTTTACTTTCGTAAGTATCTTAAAAACAGCTTTAAAGAAATTATATAGAAGGTTGATTCTAGATAATTTCTTTAAAGCTGTTTTTAAGATACTGTAACATTTTAGCAACGTAAGATCGGCATTACGAGTACAATAAACACTTGTTTCTACTATAAGACATATTACATTTTCCAATCCACAGTAGATTTTACTAATGCGAAATAGTATACAATTTATTGCTTATTTTTTCCGTCTACTAGCTAATTAATTGCGCAATTATTAATATTTAATTATTAGTAGTTTAGTGCGCTTATTACGAGAAATTATTGCAAACGTCGTAAAAATTCAATAAGCGTGAATATTGAAAAACTTTACGCGGCTTCGATCTTTGCGCGCGCGGAAAAGTTGGGCAAACGAGCGTAAATTTAGCGTCGCGCGCGGAAACTTGCGAGCGGAGTTGGGCGATGGGAGCGACACCACTTATTTGTCGGTTAACGATAATTAAAGCGTTTAATTAATGCGGCGCCCGAGCGGGCAACAAATTTGCTTCGAAATTTCATCGGGGCCGAAATTCGCGTTTAGCACTGGGTCCCCCCCTGCATTGTGCGTGTTCATTCGCCGATTCGATAATTAAATGCTTCCGCGCGTATGTAAAGCTTAAGACTTTATCAGAAAATTGGCAATTGCCGCAGGTGGCGGCGGAAAATGCCCGCCATTGTTGCTCGCAAAGGAAACTTTTGAAGTATGCTTTATCACCGCCAGACAACAATGGGGCGTAGAAAATGTTTTTGCAAATAACGAAGGATTCTGCGCGATTGGTACAAAAAGTTTGGCGTTTTATTAGTTTGCACTCAATGCACCGCTTAAACAGTAATAATTACTAGCTTATTGTATTTATTATATTTCGTAATGAAAATAAATAATGGAAATTTTCCTATAATGCCAGTATCCTTTATCTTTCAGTAAACAGTGACACTTAATTGCAATAATTAGAAGAATTCAATCTTTTTTCAACGAATATATGATATTTGTAGTGATTTATTTATTAGTTTTGACTATCTAATTGTTGATAAGATTATAAACTAATTTCACATCAACTAAAAAGGAATTTCAAACTCGCTTTTTTAAAATTGATTTGATCATATGGAATGAATAACTTATTTATATTTTCTAACGTTTTCATTTTGGTGTAACAGCCATCTTTGTAACATTTGAATGAAATAGACGAATAGTGAAAAAAGGGGAAAAACGATTTCCATTCATCCTCGAAGGGAGATTAATTTTTATTTCTGAAGTCTGATCGGAATACAGCTGCACATCTCGAGGTGCGTATACATAGGCGTGATGTATGTGTTTTAATTTCGTTCTGGGGCTGTCCTTTATTTATTGGTGTCCGTTCGAAGGGATATTGCAGCAGACTTCGTCACATAAACCTTTTTTGCCTTAACCGCACACTTCTCCTTTTTTTAAGTGAAATTTCATACATGTGTTTTTTTTCAATCTCGTATAAGCTATATAGATTGTTGAAAAGGACCATTAGGCAAATCCAGTATTGCAATTTTGAACTCCTAAAGCAAAAAATTCTATTTCGAAAACCAAAGAAATATTGATGAAACCTGTAAATCAATGTGTGAATACAAAAACTTTGGGATAATCCTTTTATTGTTTGAATGACGTTTTAATAAATACAAAGTTTCTAATTATTAAAATTGATAATTTGTCATATCAAAGCAATGAAGCAGTGGATTTGAATAGTGATGAATTTTTTTATTGCGAAAATGCGAGGAAACTTTTTACCTCGAAAAATTCAAGAAATAGAGCGAAACTTAATTCAAGCTTAGCAGGTAAGGCGAACTTGAAAAAAGTTGTAAGCGAATCTTAATTGCTTTCTCGATCAGAGGCTTTCTTAATAGCTTCCAAGAAACAATAACCACCGCTTCCTTCATTTTATCCCAACCAATAGAAACTTTCCGTATTGTTTTACAAATTAGCATAATATTGCCTGCGCAACGTTGTGCCAAGTAATATGCATCAAAACAATTCATCTCTTTAGGTATTTGTATATTTGCAGCGTTGATTTTGTATATAAATATTATTGTCATATAATACTGGATATCTTTTGAGATTAAATTTTTGCTCATTAAATAATTTAAAAGTGGTATAATGTGTAAACTGCAAAGAATATTTAAAAATTCTTGCAAATAGTGTATGTAGAATATATTTAAATTAGTTATGCACATATTGATTAAATTTAATATTTATTTGTTGAATAATGTCAATTTACCTTCAAGCTTCATTAAAGCATTTCTATATTTTATACTCAGCACATTCAGTCCGATAAAATTTATTGATCGACTTACATATTTATAAAATATTGACAAAATAGATAAAATATCAGGAAGATAAGCAACAGAAAATCCTTTTCAAACGAATATTAAAAATCTTCTAATATAATATAATAATCGTTTGCATCGTTTTGATTAATAAATCGTATTATCGAAAGGTATATCCTTTTACAATATTTCACACGATTTTATGGCCGATTGTTTATCAAAGGATTGCTGTTCGAATGATTTTTCACGAGGCTTCAGTAGCACATGTTTCGGTTGGGCTTAAACGATACTTCGATTTACGGGCATCAATTTCATTGGTGGATCTGTGCAACCGGACGTACAATGAAAGAGGTAAGATCCCCAGTTTTTCGAAGGCGCACGATGACCACATAAATCACCTTTTACATTGAACAAGTATAGGTACAGAGCTAAAGCCAAGACTGACCGAAACCGTTTCCTGATTTATGATTCCAACTTTGTCTTCGTGCGCTCGAATGTGCTCACCTTACAGAGCACGAGAACTGGTGTAGTGGGACACGGGCTCATTGAAGCTTTCTTCCTTCTACAATTCGTTATCGCGTGGGAGAACTTTTGAGGCTAATTTATGTAACACGAATAGGAATCGTACATAAATCATAATAGTATTGCTTATTAGTGCTTAATAAATTTAAATTTTTAAGTTTTTCTGATGTTTCATAGTAATATTTATAATTATTTAATTAAATTTTCATTATATTCATTATACGAAACATAGCGGTTACAACAAACTAGTTATGATTATAAAAAGATTCTTAATTTTTTTACTATTTTATGAATTAATTATCTAATTTATTAATTAAGTAGTATTTAAAGACTTTTTGCATCAATTCATGTAGTGTAGCCAAGTATCTAAAGTTTGTGAAATGACCAGAGGCGTCCATTGACCCAAAGTAGAATTTGCAAACTTATATCGCCTTCCTTCTTCCGCTCCCTTGTGGTAAGTTCCTCAACAAACTGCCACCGCAGACGCGCAAGACCCAGAGATGAGCTTTCCGGACAGTACAACATTAGAGCTTCAGATTCAACTTGACATTATCCGCTGGTTACTGCCTTATGGAATGCATTAGCTAACAAAGTTTGGATTATTAATTTAAATAAATTAGCTATTTTTTTATAATCTATTAAATTTAAAGCATCAAGGAAAATTTTTTGTTTGACTTTTAAATTTTACGCCTGGTGTGAATTTAAACACACGTTTCAAAAATTCATTATTATTTTATGGGTAGTAAACAAATCTGTTACAACTTAAGGTAAATGTGTGGATGTTGTAAACTTAACTTTAGTGAAGTTAGCAGTCAATTAGCAATTAATTGTAATAGTAAAATCCTGGCATCATTTTTTAAAAGAAAGGACCATTTAAGATAATCGAAAGAAAAGAAAAAACGATTTTAAAGGCTTAACTTGATAGTAAATATTCAGATTTTCAAAAATATACTAAATTTTAAAGCGATCAGCTGTTTTAATAACCAACTTCATTATATCTTCAATATATTTTTCGCATTTTATTTAAAAATGAATGAAGAGAGGCAAACCAGCATACAAAAATTTACTTCAATAAATGTAGACTACCGTAATCTTTTATCAAAGCCAAATGATTCGATCTGTTAAGAAAAAAAAAGAACACCGTTTTCACAGAGCAAGGTAGCATTTTGTCGCGCCAGCACCTAAACTGTAGCTCGTACCGCGGGGAGCGCCGGTAAGAATCGCTCGCGCGATTTTCTTCGGCGCGAGCAAGGAATGGGAGGCGAAAGATATCGCAAGAACCAGCTAAGGGAGCGCGTTAATCAGGCCGATTTCGCGGTGGAGACCCGCCGCGCTCTCGGGTGCTCTACACGTGTGTGTGCATGTCCCTCACCCTCGTGTACGCAAACGGTCTCACGTGGGTGGAGGACATTTGCGCGCTCGCTAGCCGGGTGCTTAACTCTTGGCCCCCCGCGCGCTTCGTGGAGTACTAATGGCACTCCCGGAGCCACCGCCCTCGATGTGCATCGAGTGCTCGTTTCCCCGGCTGCTCGAGGAGGGAGAAATAGGGTAGAAATTTCCTAATTTTTCTTTTTCACGGTATTTTCGCTCCTCGTTCCATTGCTGATCAGCGATTTCTGGCTGGAAGTTTATAGAGAGGCTATAAAAGTGTGTTCTTTTTTATCAAAGAGAATTTAGTTACTTTAAAAAGTTTAGTCAGATGTTTACTGACAAAAAGATAAAAGTGTAATCAGCGGAGGTTAGTTGGATACGACAAATGACACAAATAAAGTACTTAAAGAAAGGGTATTGTGTTGGGTGCGCCGTATATTTAACTTTTTACACTGGGAGGAATCAATAACTGCGAATTAAACGATGATGAGAAATCAATACAGGAAGGTAAACTTAAAATATCCGCATTTCGGAGGCCGAAATTTTCGCTGATGACAATATTTGTCAGCACCGACATTTATGTTTTCAAGCCAAGCAGATTTTAGTGAAGCGGATTAATCAATCAACGCGTAAAATACGAAAAATTAAATTTATAAATAAATACTTAAAACGCTCAAATATGAAAAATTAAAACAGGTAAAAAAACCAAAGGAAGCGGGACGCTGGAAAAGTGAGGCGTTGCCGTCTTCATCTAGGAAGAGACCATAAAAGGAAAAGAGAACAGAAACTACTGCCATAATCGAAGATCAATATTATTTCAGTTCCCTCAAACCTAAGAGGAAGACGTGCCACAACTCAGATTAAATGCAAATGCTGCTTGCTCGCTGCCCGTGCCCGACTACTTGCTTTTCTCTTAGCGTTTCTCTCTCCTATTTTCCATCCTCCTTCCTTTATGTCCCCTCTCGCTTTCTTTGTCTCTCCGCTTCCTCAAACTTAAAGCAGTGTCGATGTACAGAATCAGTTTTACGAGGTAAAGCTGTGCATCTCATTTGCGTTGTGTATAGCAAATGAAAGCTGACAGTTGTTTCAAATGTGGTTGACTTTTACTTCCAGATGCTGTTGATCAGTTTCTCAGGATTCGCGTCGGCTTTTTTCTTCTCCTTTTTCAATAAAAAGAAGAAGAATTTTTAACATGCATGTTAAAATCACGTACATTCAAACATTTGGATCAAGATACGCTTGAGTTACTCAATAGTTTATTTTGATACATATAAGTATTTATTGGGCTCCTTTATTAGGTTCCTTTTATTTTTAGTGACCTTTGATTGCAATGATTACAAGAATTTAATCGATTTTCTCAACGATTACATGATTTTTATGTAATAATCAGTTATAATCGCGAAAATAGTGGAGCACTTGTGGCTTTCTTCAGTGCCTAACCATTCAGGTCTAAAGATGGCATTTATAAAACTGGGGTAACAGATCCGTCAGTGGAAAAGATACCAGATTTAGAGTCCATCTAGGAGTAAACGACCTAACTAATATTGCGCACTGCACCGAGGCCTGATCGTATTTTATCGATAGTCTTTTTTAATGCACACTAAATTTGAAGAATTAGGTTGTAAAAAATGTTATCGCAATTCAAGTAATTTATTATCAGTCACCAAATAATATATTTTTAATATAAACTAACGATGGCATACGGTAGTATGTTTTTTAATAGATTTTAATTGAAATAAAACTGTATAATTGATACATATATTAAATTAATTAAGTCCTATAATTGTTCTCTCCATCATTTTGGCCTTTAGTGAGTACATATTGCTCGCCATTTCCAGTTTTCGATTTTCGACTACTCACGCTAGAAGCGCGCTCGACGGGAATACTAATCAAGTTTTCAGACAGCTCGTAATCATGGGATTAATTCAAACTCCAATTAATATCGCCGTGGTGTCGCTTAACGATTTCGAGGGATTTTAATGCGTCGTCAGTCGTGCATTACGATAAGTTTCCCTGCGACATGCAGCTCTTGCGTGACGTCGATGAAGCATATTCAGTTTAAAATGAGTATAGACAGAATTAATGACTAAAAGTAATTAAATCTTGCCATTTAAAAAATTTGTTCATTCTCAACGAAATATTTTACACACTGAAGAGATTACTTTATTTACATATGTTTATTTCTGTTTTAAAAATTAAAAATTTTTCAATTAAGTTTTAATTTATTTATATTTTTTTAATCCAATCTTAAAACACTCTAAATTATTGCAATTAGATAGTAATAAATTGAGGATTTCGTTCATTCGCAGGGTATCCTGTGTAAGCCAGCTTTGGGCTGCGACTTGGACCTTAGGGAAATCCAGGGGATTTTAAGCTGGAGCGAGATCTCCTGCTGGGTTAAAACACAAGTGACCAGTTCTCTAGAATAATAACGTGCCTGGCGCTGACACGTCTGGCTATTCTGTGCAAATAACAATTTTATACGACAGTTTATTTTAAGAAGCTTTAATTTTACGAAATTTCAACTTAATCGTAATAAGAGTGTTCAAAAAGTAATTTGGCAAACTCGACTGATGACTGCCCGTCAAGGTAGCCTTGTGAAGTCCGCTTTTAAAGGCCAATTAGTCACAAAATGAAGTATATAGGTAAGATTTATCGAGATTCTTGTAGATTTATTGATTTCTTGAACTGAACTCCAGGAATTCTTTAACAAGTTACAAAAAAATTCAATTATTAATGGACTCAACACTAAATATATTTTTTTAAAAACTGTTGATATTAATAAATTGGCAATGAAATACATTTTACGTATTAAAAAAATTGGCCTTGTTGTATGACCTCAGATTTAACGTTGCAGATAATTTGTCCTTCAAAATTGATCAGTAAAGACTGTTCACTTCAATACATTTAAAACAGGTGGAAAGAGAAATTGTAAATCTTAATTGCTTTACAACTGTTTGTAAGTCCTTTTCTAACTTATAATTTTAATAAATCATCCCAGCAGGAAAAAATGTTAAAATTTGTGTATTTCCTACTTTTGTTTGTAGGTAAACTTCCATTTTTATAGAAACATCAAGAAAGGCAGGCCTATACCTTTTTAAGAATGAAAAAAAAACTAAAAATTATCTTTCTAATTCCTAGAACGAGAGTGCAGTCGTAAATCTATTTCTGCATCCGTATTCAGAGTAGGTGCTTTTGTACCATGCACAAAAACACATTGCGCTTACGTAAAATGTTCACCGTATAAGGAAGCGCTTTCCGTTTGCTAAGATATTCGAGAAAAAGTTTGCGATTTAAAAGAAAACTTTCTTTTCTTCTGAAATTTCATTTAATTGTTAGTTTTGTAAAAGCCAGCAAATGCAGATTTTATTTAGGAGAAAGTGGGTGTAAAATGGTACGCTTAAAAAAATCAATCAATTTTTGCTCAGATTTTTCACTCGAAGTCAATGGCGTACTTTATTCCATGTTCGATTTTCCTTTTTATCTTAATATCTAAATACTTATTGTTATGGTATGTATGGGAAATGCTTACACATTTCATGACCAGCAACTTTCGTGATGGAACACAGGCGAGTTAATGATTAATTTCTCAAAGTGTAATAATAAGAATTCCTTTTACTTTTTACGTATTTTAATATAAGATTATTTTGAATCTAAATATATTTCTTCAAAGTTTAAATGGAAAAGAAAAAATACGTACCACAAAGTATACATTTTTTTGTAAAAATGTCTTGTCATAATTTCTTTCAGATGCGTATTTATAAGTTTTATCATATCTTATCTCCTCATTATGCTAAATGTAGCAATTGTAACAGAGAGTACCATTGTTTTTCCCTTAACAGAGAAAATAACCGTTAAGGAAAGCCATTTGCCGTAGTATACGGAACAGACGGTGAAGCCCTATTACCGCGCAAGATTAAAATTTGAATTGTTGTAGATGTGAAGAAGGCAGCTATGACACTGTACTTTGAAATACGTATTTTAATCATTATTCGCTTCTATACTGAAACATTTATTTAAAATCAAATATGAAATCAGCTGTAAAATTTACCTTTGAAGTAATTAGTCAAAGGACTATTTGAAGGCGAATTCATTTAAAACGAGAAGGAATTTAAGATTGTACGTACGTTCATATCTTATGAATTTAATTATCTGTTTTAGTTATTTATTTAATTACATTTAACAATCAATACTGAAGCTTTTCATAAGTCTTAAATTGATATCAATGATGTATAATAATGGTTCATTATTTAATATTACTTAGAATAAAATAAAATTAATTAGTATAAAAAGTATTCTTAATATTTAAATTAGATTTTAAGTAATTCCATCTTGGCTAATTTAATTGCTCTTTATTTGTATTTAATATTGCTAGTAAGGAACTGCGTAGAATTATTTTTATTTCATAATAATAGTAAATATTCATCGTAAAATTAGATTTATCACCATGTTACTTTCACTTATAGGAAGTCGAATCAATGTCAAGAATATAAATCTAAATGCAAAAAAAGGAATGTTTGGGAGTTTTTATTTCATTCTCTACGATTATTTATAGTGATGATGACAAAATTTAGCTTTTAAAATGTATAATAAAACCGTAAATGTTCTCCTATTGTTAGTCAAGCAATTTCAAAGCAGAAAAATAAATTTTAAAATAGAATCAAAAGATTCAAAAAATTTAACCGAAATTAAATCTGATATTATTTGTCAATATTGGTTCAAAAACTGAAAATCCATGCTAGTGGGTTTCAAATAAAAAAAAAGAGCACATTTCGTTACTTCAGTCATGCAGAACTAACCACATCCGGAATAAAATTTGTAGATTTTTCATATAAAAAATGTTATATACTCGTTATATAAATGGTACAATTTACATAATATGCGAATTATCGATAAAATTCATCTTACCCAAAATACTAATCGATCGCTCAGATTCGGTACATTATTTTATTAATTAAAAATAGTCAACTTTCTATGCACTTTCTACATCGACTTAAATCCGATATTTACAGTTTTGCAGTTTCATTTGGTTAAGAATGAGCCTTACTATGAAGGAGTGCATTGATTAAAATAATTTTAGTAACAATTTATTGAAAATCACGATCAATATCATTAAAAAAAATAGTTAATTAAAAAATTAACGCATTTATAACACCCATTATACTTACTTTTATAACAACATTTATTATTTTATTCATAACGAATCTTTCGAAGTAAAGATTAAAAAAATTAAGATAAAAATATACATTTTAAGAGATAAATCTTGAAAGAAAATTAAAAGCCGAGGTAAACAGCGCATCAACATTGAATTATCGACCGAGGAATCAGCATTCGCTACTTTCAACAAATAAAGCAAAAGGAACGAGACAAAAAAGATCGGCGAAATTCACAAAAGAGCAAAAGGTGGATTCGCTCTCCTTGACTTTCATGGCCGCAGAGTCGAACTGACCTACATCACGCCCGCCCGCCCCGGCGACTCATATTTCCTGGTATTATTCCGCGACATTCGTCTCGCAGGATCTCCAGGAGGACTGCCGAATCGGTACAATCGCCCGACGCACCTATAACGAATGCTCATGCAAATCGAAACTCCTCCCGCGAGGTGTACAGCTCGCGCAGAGCGAACGGTCGGACCTCGTTTACATGCAAATTCACGGATAACCTTAAGGTGAAGCGCGGAGACCTCCGGCGCTTCGGCCGGGGAGTCCAAGTGTACCCAGAAACGGTGCGGTATTATTCGATCAATTTTAAAATGTAATCTTTGTCAGCGACGCGCACTGCCGCTGAAGTCGGGTATTCCGATTCAAATGTAAATAATATACGGGTAATGGCTTGTACTCTTAACTTGCGCTCCGTTCAATTATTTACATTGCCATCAAAATGCTTTTATTTATTGAGCTTTATTACTTTTTCGTGATTTGCTTTGGTTTTACACGAGGAAATGAGTCGTTTAAAAGATTAAATTGATATTTCCGAAATAATTACCAATGAATTTGAGATCAAAAGAATTCAATTAAAATGTGAAATGTTTTTATACATTTATAGGGATTTTTTCATCAAATCAACAATTTTTACAGCCAATTTTAATAATTTTTAAGAAGGAACTTTTTTGTACGTGCAAATTTTCTACGCTTGAAAAAAGTTTTCTCTTTAATTAATAAAAATGGAAATAACAGGCAAGAAATAAAAATTGGAACAAGTTAAAATAACAACACTGTACTCTCAACGCAAGGGAATAAAAAACTTTCACGTACTCTGCTTTCTGCATGTTATTTTAATGGCTGTAATTAAATATTTATCATTAAAAAATGATATTTACTAATTAATATTAAAATTTAATATTATATTTATAAATTTGAAATCGTATACCAAAATTAAGATAACAAACGAGTAAAAGTTTCACCGTTCTGTACTGAAATATCCAAAAAAAAAAACGAAATTAACGGTTCAGTGGTAAAAATTAATAATCACAGTGAGTTTTTACTACAGGCAATTAAAAAATTTTTCGCCAATTTTCCAAGCGCAGTGAAAACTTCGTTTGCGTAACCGATCGCGATGGATTTCAGCTCTCGCCTAACCCGATGCAAAAAAGGGGGCGCGCAGCACAGTAAAACCGTAAAATGATCTGGACTAACCAGTCTTAGAAATTGCATCGGAGGAAAACGCACACTTTTACGTCGGCTGTTGAGAACCGGTCACTTCGGAGAGGATATCCAGCCTCCGCGCGAAGTTCGCGGCGAATGCACTATTCACTTTACGATTCAGCATACTGGCGCGTTTACTGCTGCGACTCTAATGAAACCGTTTAGTGGTTTATAAAGAACTGCTTAACATTTATCATCGAATCAATTGATATTCGCGAGAGCTAAAACAGGTAGATTATCCTGCTATTAATTGCGCAATAAAAATGGATTGTTTGATTTGCAATGTATTTATGTAATTTACGGTGATTGCGCGTATTTAAGACCAATAATGTATGACTTACTTGAACAATTCATTGAAAGGAAAAAGCAAGTTTGAGATTTTATTTATTTAATGAGGTAAATGTAGGGGATTGTCAATATTCATTTACATAGTTTATGATGAGAGAATTCAATCGTCAATATTTTTATATTGTGCAATAAACGTTCGAAAATAAAAAAATTCAATAAAAAGTTCGAATAGAGGATACAATCGATCATCCGATATTGACATTTTCATTACTATTTATTTAAAGCTATATAAAACAATTTAAAAAAAACATCCGTACGGTGGTGCCCCCTGTAAATACGTAAGGAATCTTTAATTTCGATCTTAAGTCATTTCTTCATAAAATAACATAATTTTAAGAGAAAAATTATCGAAAAAATTTAACATTTATGGATAATATTTACAAATTTATGAAACCAATTTGATCCTAAAGTTTGAACTGGTTTGATTTGAAAATAAAACTAAAGATTCTTCGTCCAGTTAAAATTAAATTCCATTAACTACGTCAGATGGAATACAGAGAAATAATCGATACGAATTTTTTCTTTTTTCAAATTAATGATTACTAAGATATCGCGCTGATGTAAATTTCAACTTTACTTTGACAATAAGCGATAAACTGAAAGAATTCAAAACTATGTTTCGATTATTTTTCGTTGTTCTATCTGTCGGATCTAATAAAATTTTCACGCAAAATATCGATTATAAGCAGGGCAATACAGAATAATTTTTTTCAAAAACATATCTTGCTTTTTTAAACAATAAACAAAACGTCGATGCCGATACAGTAGATCCCTAACCGCGAGTTTCACATCCCTTCAAATTTGAAACGCTAAACAGACAAGATAATATCACCGCCGCAACATCGTAAAACCTGAAACTCGACCGCCGCGATCGAAGGAACGCCCAGCCGGTGTATTGCGCAGCGGCGCTTGTGCAGGTGCGAAATTTTTTCGTCCGAGCGCTCGCTCGCTCGCGCGAGGAGGAAATATCGCACCGAATGAAAGTGCACAGTCTATCGGCCGTACAGAAGCAGCGTATCCGGATAAGTGGGGCCCCGTCGGCGCGCCGGTCGGTTCGGGGGCCCCACCGCCTCGGCGGTCAGCAGCGGCGGCGCTCGCTCGCGGCCCCGCAGTCGAGGCAGGCAGCGTCAGCCGAGAGCACACCGCCTCGTTTCGTCCGCGCAGCATCGCTCCACACCTGAAAAGTCGGGCCGCGGCAGCATCATGTCCCTGCGCGAGTGGTACGACGAGCGCGAGATCCTCGTGACGGGGGTGACCAGCGAGCTCGGGCGCAACCTCCTCGAGAAGCTGCTGAGGTCCTTCCCGCGGGTGAGGCTGCACCTGGTGCTGCGCACGAGGCACGGCATGAACCACGCCGATCGGGTGAAGAAGAGGCTCTTCAACTCGCCTGGGTACGGTGATAATGGGTCTAGAGCGGATATGCGCCGGCGCGATGATCGCTATGGGGCTGATTGTATGTACACGTCGACGGCGCGAAACTCGTTGCCGATGTGCACCGCCGGCCGCGCGTGACGGAGAGCAGCGGTGCGCCTTTTACCGTGAGATAGACCGGCTGCTCGAGGGAACGGAGAAAACAGCGCGTTTATTGCATCGCTTTAATAACAAATAATTTCTTTTATGTGCACAATAATGGAAGGAGTTAGTTGCTTGTTAATAATATTAGCGCTTTGTTGATTTTTGTGCGGATTATTTTGAATTGCATAATATATCAGTTTAATTTAGAAATAAACTATTGATTGATTGATTAAATACAGAAAAATTTCAATAAAATATTTTGAACGAGCTGTTTATACAATAGTAAATAAAAATACAACTTTTTCTGTTATAACTAGTACCTTTTAAAAGTGTTTAAATTCTGTAAAATTTTAATATTTTAATGTCTTTGTTATTGCTTTTATTTTTATTCACTACAAGAATAATTCATGAAATGAACGTTTAAAAGACTATAAGAACATAAATTGCCACGGTTAAAAAATAAAAGAAATTTATATTTCTTTATTGTCATAAATAAAAATATAAGTTCACAAATAATGGCCAAAAATAAAGTGAAAGAAAAATGACGAAATAAAGTTTTAAAATAGAATTTTTTTAAAGCCATAAGAAAAAGGCAATCCTTGAATCTTAATTGGCCATTTTACATTTATAAAAAAAAGGTTTGTAATATTAGCACATCGTTTTACGGTGCAGAAAAAAAATGATCATAATGATTCCTTTTTTCCAAAATTTTTTTTGGAAGCTTTATCTTTTTAATAGTCCTTAAAATTGTGCTGTTAATGATGTGATCAGGGGCTGCTAATGATCAGTAAGAAGTGTATGCTTAAATGACTTTTATTTGTAAGAACAAATGCAGAAAGTTTAAATATTTTAGATTAAAAATTTAAAAATTTAAGTTAGATCGAAAAATTTAAGACAGTAAAAGAAGAAGTTCTGTAAGAAAATTTAAATAGTCTATTTTTAGTACAACTTTTTTTTCCGTGTACATTAAATACAATTATAGTTATATATATAATTCAACTAAAAATCAAAATTAGGAAATTTGTGTAATTGTGTTTGTCTAAAATGCAATATTTACAGGGCAAATTCAAAAGAAGATGCAGGTACTTCGTACATTTCTCGTTTATCTATTGCAATTTCTTCGACCTCATTATGGAGTTCCATGGAAGTGTTCTACTTCCAAAGAAATCTGAAAAAATTAAAATTTTATCAATACCTTAAATAAATTTAATTTCGCGTGTAAATTTATCATCGAATACTTCCCAAAACTGACCGCTCATAAACGCTTAAATAACATTGTCACTCTAAACGCCTTCCGAAGTCACTGACACGCACTTCGCAACAAAACAATTTAACGAGCGCAACTAAAGCCACCGTCAGCAAAACGCGTCGGCGCCAAACAGAAACGAAGTTATTAGAAGAAATCCGCTAAAAAGCATCGGCACGTTGCGCATATTAATTGCGCACTGCGCAAGAATCGGTTAACGACGAGATCAAAGCGAGCACGCGGGCGGAAAAAGAGCGCAGCGGCCAGGCAGTCGTTCGTACGTTGCGCAACGGCGTCGCGCGCGCTCGTAAACTTTGTTATTGCAGGCGTTTCGGCCGTCTCCTAAAAAGCGCGCAAAAATTCGCAATATTTTCTCTCGCGCGAGGAAAGCGTGCATCTGGGCTATTAGCTCACGCAAGCAGGCGGCGCGCAAGCCTCTCACTCGCGATCGGACTTGCAGATACGAGCGGTTACGTCAGGAGCGGCCCGAGGCAATGGCCCGCGTCAAGACCTACGAGGGCAACCTCGCTTACTGGGACCTGGGCCTGCAGCCCCACCATTTGAAGGCCATGGCCAATGTTACCGTGGCTTTCCACGCCGGCGGACCCTCCGAGCATGTCATCGAACTGTGCAAGGAGCTGCCCAAATTGCAGAGCCTCGTCGTCGTCGACACTATCTTCAGGTGAGGCGCTTTGGTGATTGTTGATGAGGTATTCCAATTTTTAAGGTCTGAACTTATGTTTGGCGAGAAATAAGTGGTTTAAATGAATCTGAAAGGTAATCGGCTTTTCATTAAGTTCAAAATTAAAATTACATTTGCTGAAAGATTATGATGTAAGGTAAATGACCAATGAAGTTTCTTTAAGGCTTAACAACTGGAATAATTCAGATAATAGCAGCAGATTCTATATCTTGTAATGATACCGTTTCGTATTAAATATTGACGTATGTCTGTTGATTATTTTTTACACGCAAAAGAACTTCAATTTTAACTTCACGTTATTTATGCCTTACATCATGCTGCGCGTTTCACTAAGTCGTACTCTCTTTGATATTCATAAGTAGCAATGCAAAGTGCAGTTTTAGTAATTTATATATACAGTAATGATGCACAAGGAATTGCTATTGAAAAGCAAAAACGTGGATTTAATTCTTTATGCTGAGAAGCCACAGTTGTATATAATATAGAATAAAAAAGTGCAAAAAACTGATAAAAAAAGAAGCAAACTTTATCTACAGGACCCGTCGAAATAATTTTTTACCAATTGACGTCAAAATTTTTCTTAGAAAAAGGTCAAAGAAGACTACTTAATCATATAAATTTAAGATGCATGCATGAGCATACAAAACGATGTACAAGAATACAGATTTTGATTCGCCTTTTTTTCTTACATCTGCCAAAAATAAACTTTAAGGAAATGAAAACAACAAATTTTTTGCCAATAAAATGACGCTACGAATGATTAAAAAACAGGATCACAATACTTTTTATCTTTTCTCTCATTTGATTTATCTTTCTTTTTCTCCACAAACAAACAGGTTCAAGGAAGATCAGGTGCTGGAGAGTGCGCTGGAAGAAAACGTACCGAGCGACTTACCTTTGGCGTACGTGAGACTACCTGCGGTGGGTCCGGCCCACCGCGAGCCGATGCCTGGTTACGTTGACGTGTTGACGGGTCCGACGGCGATGATGGTGGGCGCGGGTTACATGAGGGGTCGAGGCGACCTGCCCGTCGAGATCATCCCGGTGGACGTCGCGACGAACACAATGATCGCCGCCGCGAGGGACGTCGATGAAAGGTCAGTGGAAATTTTTCCACCAAAATTTGAAAGGTCTTATATCGAATCGCCCGTCTGTATATGCTGATCTCGTGAAAACGGCGCGGCTAATGGGACTTGCACTGGAAAGCAAAAGTCATGCTTATGCTCGGTGAAAATGCGATACCGATGGATTACGCGTTGCACAATGTTGGCTATCTAAATCGTCTTATTTCGTGGTAATTTATAATTTCATATTTTCACTTTCATTAATTTCCCTCTGCCTCTAAGTACGAGCGACTTTAATGGTATAAGCTAGTGATTGATAGCATCTAAGTTTACTTTTTCCGTTGCTCAATTGAGCGTCGTTACGAACGTGTAAAAACTGTAAAAATAATTTGCAAAATAAAGTCGTTTAAGCTAAGGTACTGGTGAAATTTGAGGAAAAAATCGATCTTTAAGATAATTTTTTTTAGGAAGCATTTCAGTGTTTCAATGTTGCAATCAAGATTTATGTTTATCTTGAGCTTATGACAACATTGACATTTTTTCAGTGCAAATGATAATGATCAGATGCGCCAACCACTTTTTGAAAAACGCTGATATTATTCGCAATTTATGCCACATCTATGACCTCACTGAATGATATTAGCTCAAATTTTATACGCAACATTCTTTTTATATTAACAGCAGTGTACCAAACTATCATCTCGTAAAAGTAAATAATATGAACATTTTTATCTTCACTAGACTAGTACCTTAACGCGTCGTATACATACAAAAATATTTACAAATCGCTCAGAATATGCCAAATATTTAGCGCGCGCAAAAACCGATCCTCAACAAACTCGCCTCATTAACATAACGCGGAAAGAGTGTCTAAACTTTATCGTGCCCCATTCATTAATTTATCACTTTCTCCGCGGTGCGAATGAATCCGTCATGCGATGTCGCCATAATCGAGGCTAATCCCCGGCGTGCACTTTGTAAAATTAAACGGCCACGCGTCATTTTCAATTACCGCCGTGACTCCTCGGCAATCGGACGCGCAGAGCGCGCCAATATTAAATTGCGCAACGGCGCGCGCGCCGCAGCTCGTTCACCTTTTTCTCCGCGGGGAACGCTGCGTATCGCTTGCACGACGCCGAGTGACCGTCATCGTCGCTCGTGTGCGCCGCTAAAAGTTAAATTGCATAACTCGGGTAGCGAAGTGCGGGGAACGAAGGAGAAAGAGGAGGGAGAGAGAGAGAAAGAGAGAGAAGGAGAGAGGTGTGTAGGTTTGGGTTGCCGTGGAAAATTATGCTGTCCGGTGCAAAGCTGGTTTGGTAGAAAGTGCTGCAACCAGTGAAAGTGCACGATACGTGACGCTGCGCCCGCTTGTGGGAGCAAGCGAGAGGAGCGGGATTGTATCAGCGGAGAGGGGAGATGAGAGGGAACTCTCGTTTGAGCTGTGTACATTTGTATCATACTAGAGCAGCCGCAATTTTGATGAAAATTATACGAGACAAGTTTTGCAGATCTGAATTGAAATATCGATACTTCAATTTATAGTGTTTTTATTATAAATGTATCATTTTTACAATCTTTGTAGTGGTTAAAAAAGATATTGAATAGGAAAGCAATTGTTGAAAGTTTTATTCAATTATCGAAAAATTTATTTATTCGCAGTTACGGAAGTCTGCAGTTATTTTTGCAAAAAAATGTTGCGATGTTTTGATTTGCATTTGACTAAAGAAATAAATTCCAAGTTAATCTCTTTCCTGAACTCTTTCGTAAATAATGCGTGACTCATCAACTCAGAATCTAAATATTTACATGAGGAAAATAATAAATAAGAAATTGATTAACATGTTATTTTTAGATTTGCTGAAAACACTGACAGCTTATCAAGTAGGTAAAGGTGAATGAATTATAATTTCAGAGGGTATCAAAATAATCCTATAATTAATTGTAAAAATATTCCTTGTTAATTTATGATTTTTCTTTTAATTTTGAAACTGGTTATCTGATTAAAAAAACATTATTCATCGTAGTGAAAGGGGCAAAAAGCTACTGCAGTTATTATGGCTATTATCATTGAAAACATGAGAATGTTTTAATTTTTATGAAAAATTATATAAATGTTATATCTCATTAAAATGATGGTACTAACTTTTACTAATAGACTGTAGAGAACTGCATAAATGCACTATAAATTTTATATCAACATAAATGTTAGGTATCAAATAAGCATTAGAAGTTTGAAATACTCATCCGAACTGAAATTGCATTACAATTAATGAACACTATTTTCTAAAAAAATTATAAATAACTTGTAAATTTCAAATAAAAAAGAAGCGACATTTAAATATTTTATAAACTCTCAACGCAGTCATTTCGAAAAGACAATTTTCATTCAATGCAGATTGAATAATAATAACAAGCTATGCGCGTTTCGTTTACGTGAAAGGTTGATTTTTTGTTGCAAGAGAGTATAAAGTCCGCTGGGATTAAATTTTTTTGCAAAAACTTCATCAGCTTTTGGCCGGGCGTTTGCTAACTTTTCCCACCAGTTACATAAAGCTCGCGAGATCGTGCATCGGAAACTCTTTAGCTAAGCCAAAAAACCTATCGAAGCTTCCGAGAGTAACCATCGCGATGTCTACTTGTATCAAAAGTTCGATAGCGAGGTCCCCTGTTTACTGAACTTAGCGACGTCTACTTACGGGTTTGCTTTTTAAATTTTTTCTTTTCATGATCGCTTAATATCGAAAAATTATTCTACCGGATGTCTGCTTATATGTCTTACTAAAAGTTTTTAAAAGAGTGAAATCTTCATTTACAGTACTAAAGTTTCCTTATTGGGATATGAACTTTAAATTTTCCGTGATATGTATTTATTTGAAATATTTAAAAAATGTTTTTAAATTTAAAAAGTATGTGTTTTTATTTACCTGTAAAGCCATATAATTAATCTACTTTAAAAAATGGAGAATATAATATACGAAACTAATTTTAGATTGTAATTCATTTTCAATAAATCGAAACAAATTTAAATAAACTATTTTTATAAATTTTCACCGTCATTATAAATTTGGATCGTTCAGAAAAAAATAATGACGGAAATATTCTTTCATATTTGTTTTAGAAAAGGGGCAGAGAGACCGATCGTTTATAATGCAGGGACCATTGACTGCAGTTGGAGTACCCTTATTTCTAAAGGCGATCGTGCAAATCGCAAATACCGGTATCCGAGTTTCAGTCTACGGGGAATCACAACTTCAAAAACGCTGTATTGGTTCGTTGTTATATTCTTCGAATTACTGCCGGCCTATTTCTGCGATATTTGCCTTTACCTTCTTCGACAAGAGACAAGGTTAGTAACGAATAATATTATTTTAAATACACCCTGGTAGAAAATTAATCATAAATTGGTCAATTTATGGTCGATCGCCTTCTTTATTGATCAGTTATGGTCAATTTAAGGTGAATTTTCTACCAGGGTAGTAATTATTCTCAAAATATTAAGATAAGCATGTCAATTATTGCGATATCCTCATAAATAATAAAAGTGATTAATTAAAAAAGTATTGATAAAAAATAAAAAAATTAAAATAGTATAATCAAAATAGAATGCTTTAGAAAGTGGTTTATTTGTTTTGTTAATCAGCGTATTTCGAATAATACATTAATTTCAATTTATTATGGAAAATGTTATGCCGATCAAATGAAGATTTGTACTTAATACTTTTATGAGAGTACTATTTTTTGATCCTTTATTTTCTCACTTCAGGTACTATTTTAAAAGAATAAAAAGTTATTCTAATACTTATTTTTAAAAAATCATAGAGAATTTGTTATCAAAAAAAAGTTAAAGATCCCTTTTGCTTTGCAGCATGGTTCAGGAGCATTACAAGATCCAAAAATTGTTAAAAGAATTCGAGCCCATAACCTTTAGGACACTGACAGTGGAACGGCGAAAAATGATCGAGCTCGATAAGCGCCTCAGTCCCGAAGACAAGGAATTATTCCCAGTGCGAGTCGAGCTTGACATCGAAGCTTACATCCTGTGCGCGGCTGCGGCGACGAGGAAGTACTGCGTTGATGAGAAAAAGCTGAAAATCGTCACGTTTTTCCTACCCGCAATTTTAGCAGTAATAGGTCTGGGATGCAGTCTTTTTTATTACAGTTATTTTAAGTGATAACTTACTTATAGCAAGCCAAGGCGCAATGATTTATTTGCCTTTCACGGTTTTTATTAGTTTCTGGTCTTGCAATTCATGGTCATCAGTGTTTTTTTTTTTTCATCAAATGATTCGACGTAAGAAACGAGTAAAATCGTTGATGAGCTTTTTTGTTGGGCAACGGAAGAAGCAAATAATTATAGGAGAAATTCGTAACGGAAACGTTAAAGAAGTAAGAGTTGAGTTGAGTTCGTATGTGTAAACATTAATTTTTTTATTTACATATTATATTTTTTTATTGAACTTGAAATTGTGTTCTTTTTATATAATTATATTATATATTTGTTAAAAAACTGATAATGAAAGCAGAATCAAAGTGTAGAAATGTAATTTTATATTTATAAATAAGGGAGGTTACAGCGGAGGAGGCAGATAAATTAACACTATTTAAATTGTAATATATATTCAAAACATAGTACAATCACACTCGTTTGTAAATATCGTGATTTTTCATACTTAGTCAATAAAACATTTTGAGGAAATAAATTTCTCTCTTTATTTAGTCAAACCTTCGTTTTATAATAAGGTAAGGATCTTTTAATATAGTATGAATAATAAATATCGAAATTATTAATAAATTTACAATAAAATTGATAAATTACTGCAATACAATTTCTCGCTAAAATTCAAAATATTTTACAAAATTACAACGTCAAAGCATTCGTCAAGCGCTAGTAATTCAAATTTCCAAACTAATTTAGCGCACGCAAATTGGTGAAAAGAATTCTCAAAATTGAATTGTTACAGTTTTCAACTCCGCGAGCGAGCTTCCCCGCCCAATGACTTTAAAATTTCCCTTTTGATTCGTCCAATAATGAGAAAAAAGATGTACGGGGGCCGCTCGTTGAGCGCAGTATCGCGTAAACTTTCATTGAAGTTATAATGGTTATTATAACTTTTGACAAAGCGCCTACTTTCGGCCGTCGTCGTAAAAATGTCAAGCCGCCGCGGCGGCGCGGCCTGCATAATGCGCGAAATTTTTAAATAAATAATAACGAACAAAACGCACGAGCCCCGGTGTATCGCGCATAAAGAGCAAAATTTTTCCCCGGCATCGCGGCGGCTCTTTTCACTTCGCGCTCTTGTTTTCCTCCTTTTTCTTGCGTTAAATCTTGGGAGTAGATAGAGCGGCGGCGGCGGCGGGGCGCGGGGTGGCGCCCGGCAACGTCCAACGAAGCAGGAAATAAAAATTCTCGTCGGGCGCTTTAACTCGACGGCGTTTCGCATCAGGGCGGTAAATTTGTCCCGTAAAACTTGCGTAACCCCCAAGACAAAGGCTCGCGCAGCTGTAGTGAGGCATTTCCCCCTTTCTCTCTTTTTCTCCCTGTATATATGTATACGTATACGTACACATCTACATGTATATATATATATGAATGTATACCCGCACCTCCGCGATAAAACGGCCTCTTTTATAAGGAACTCTCGTCTCATCTCTACTTTGGCCTTTTTTCCTTTCCCTCGCCTCGCCTTTTTTTTTTATTCTGCGAGTTCGCGCACAATGCAGCGCCGAGCGGCAAGGCGTAGGATCGGCTAAACATTGTTTATTGCGCTGAGCTACGAGCCTCGCCCGAGTATTCGCATAAATAGAATATTGCCGGGGCAGCGTGAGCCGGCAGAAGAGAGTTTCTTAGATTTATGGACGGCTACTTTTGCAAATAGCGCATTCCGAGGGATCACTTTCGAGGCGGCCGGAAGTTGCAACTTAAATGATTGCGAAACAGATGATAGGGAAGAAATCGGGAGAACAAATACTTTTCCAAAAATATCCGGTTGAGTGCTTTAACCAAAATTTTCCTTGAGCGGGTTTGCTCTAATTTGCCTGGTGATGCATTTGAAAATGAAAGTAACGAATTTATTTATGTAAATAAAAGTCGCACGTATAATGTCTAGGGATCATTATTAATTCTGTACAATCACACGCCACTTTTAGTAGCTAACTTTGCAATTGATTTTTCTAAACTTAGTTATTAGAAGTTATATAAAAATCATGATTCTGAAATCAAATATTGCTATTGACTGGAAGTAATTTATCAATCAGCTGTGACCAGTAAGATTGTCAGTAGTTAATTTTCCGCGACTTTTCTATCGCTAGTTTTCGGGCAGCGAATTTCGCGTTTCTTTGACTCGCAGAGAAACTCACGCAGTTCTAAGGTGGTAATGTTCAATATCTTTTGAGCATTTGAGTCATTTACACTCAGTATTTCACTCGATTTATATTGATTTAAATTAAAATGCGTTTGAGCCTAAATACAGTACAAAATATTACTTGCTAAATTTCCAGTAGAGGGACTCAGGGCTATCTTTCCCGTTAACGAGTCCGCTGCCTCAGAGAGGCTACTTGATTATAGAAAAGTGATTATAGAAGTTTTGTAATCATTTTAATCAAATGTTACTAAAATTACAATGAACAAACAAACAATGAATACATAAACTCCGGTAAGAAGTATAATTACTTGTTCTTTTAATAAATGCTCTAAACGATTTTTAAGTTGCGAAAGTGTAAACCGTTTGCGGCTGCAACTTTATTTTCTGTAATATATAACGACTAATAAAAAAAATAGAGCGGAGGGAAAAAATTCCATCTAGCGTTTTGTGAGCTTCCGTCCAATACGCGGACAAAGCCTCCCGGGCAACAATGCACCGAGCGAGCCTCGAAGTGAAAGTTTCGCCTTCTTTTCCTCGAACGGGACACCTGGTAAGAAGCTTCCATTTTGTCAAGGATTCCGGGCCAGCGCGTGCCCACCGCACGTATTGTCTCAAAACGAGCGTGTCCCTTAAACGCCGGAGGGAAAGGAAAAAGAGCGCGCGCTAGAGGGAGAAAGGTCGAGAGAAAGAGGGAGAAGCCTCCTTCTGGATTCCCGCTATCTTTACAGTGCTGGTATTAAGGGCGGAAATTAAATTTTAAGGAGTCGCGTGCAGACGTTATCCAGCGCTTTTTTTGTTTTTACCTTCTTTTTTGCGCCGCTTCGCTTACCCGAGACAAGCCGTGCATGTATGCAATCTTGGGTCGAGTTCGTTAAAATCTTTCTTTTTTTCTCTCTCTTCTTATATAAACGCGCTGGTTGAAATGTTTTTAATAGTCATTATGATTTATATCTCGCCTAATGAATTTCTTGGGGGAAAAAGGTGGAAATTTTACGAGATCGTTTTAGTAATGATTTTTGTAGATGTATCAAATTTTATGGTATTTTTTATTCAAGAATTTGACGATACATAATTGACATTGCTATTATTATCTTTTGAATTTTAATTGCATGTTTTTTTGTCATCTTTTTGTGCACGTTGGTCTTCATCAGTTCAAAGTTCTAATTAAGAAACTGTATTGTTTATCGGATCGTTACTTTGTTTTATGAAATTTAGTATTTCCTGTATTCATCATGAAATAATTGAATTTCCAGCATTTATTTTATTAATAGACGGAGCTCTGTGAGTTAATTTAACCCAGTTCCCTAGGGGTAGAATTAAAACCTGTTTCCATCATATTTATTATTTTTTGTGTTCTATGAAAAATTTGTTTCTTAATAATGTTAAACATATATATTTTTGACTTTTTA
>UXGC01000838.1:0-50437 GCA_900480045.1 Eurytoma adleriae
ATGGCATTGCTACATATTAGTCGAAAAGCCAATCAAAATGCCCACATTCAAAACATTCTAAAAGAATTAAAGGCAGTTGAGTGTACATACAATATACTGTAGTCGGCGGACTAGAAGAATCGGACGGGGACGGCACGGGAACGGGACGGGATACTGTGGTGTGGAAAGTGGAGAGGAGAGCGCCTCCGCCTCGTCAAGTCGGTCAAGTCGTCAATTCCATTTTGGTACAGTATATACTCACTACTTATACTTGGCGCTACGAGTGCTTCTACTATTTCGACCGAGTTCTATACTATATACAGCTTCTATAAAGATTTCTGATTTTGGCTTTTGCGCTCATATGTTGTGTGTACATGTTCTGTTTATGAAGAAGAGGGATGTTCTTGATTTTGTAATTGTCGAGATTTGTGTATAAAAATAAATAATAAACTTTAAAAAAATGCATAAACATAATGCGGACGCGAAGAGTAAGCCAGATCCACAACCTGAACTAGAATGTCAGTTTATAATGAGATTACCCGAGGTAAGCATTTTCTAACCTATAAAAATGAAAATAATTTTTTTAATATTTTATTGCACCTGTATAATTTTTATTGAATTTATTGTTCGTAGGAGCCTGCAAGCGTTCTTAGGGAAACACTGAGGAATGCGCTACCTTTAAAAGATAGACTGGCTATCAAGTTAGAGAATGACTTACGATATGGAGAAATCAGATTTGATCATTGGTTGCTTCATGCAAAAGTAAAAACATTTATATTTTAATATTTTCATATTTTATTCATTTTTAATTCTAAAATGATTTATGTTATTTGTATAATAGCTGGTGGATTTGCCAACAATTGTAGAATCTATGAAAACAATTGATAACAAGAGTTTCTATAAGACTGCAGATATTTGTCAAGTAAGTTTATTTTATTTTATTAATATTTATTGTATTTTATTACATTATTTTCTAATCTTTTAGATTATCATTTGTAAAGAAGAAGATGATCAAACTACAGACGAAGAATCACCAATTAGGCAAAAGAAAAAAGATCCAACAAAAGTTGATAAAAAATTTCTTTGGCCTCATGGTATTACACCACCAACAAAAAATGTTAGAAGAAGAAGGTTTAGGAAAACACTTAAGAAAAAATATGTTGAAGCACCTGAAATAGAAAAAGAAGTAAAACGTTTACTGAGAGTTGATAACGATGCTGTAAATGTAAGGTGGGAAGTGATATGTGAAGATGAAGATCAATCAAAGCCAAATATTGTTTCATCTAGCGGAACTGTTAAAGGCAAAAGAGAAAATATAAATGATACTTCTCAAAGTGTTGATGTTGGTAAGTTATAAATATTACACTAAAGTATATTATGCAAAAGTTCTGTAAACCCAAAAAATGTGTACATGTAGTATGAATTAAAATAATTTATTTTTAATCTCTTTTAGCTGAACATGACATCTTTGGCGAGGCAGTTAGTGATAGTGAAGATGATGACGAAGAGGCTCATATTAATGTTATGGAATTAGATGAAAGTAGTCGAATATCAGTTGATAGCAGAGTTTCTGATTCAAATTCAATGCAAGTTGGATATTCTGAACAGTCAGCTAACGTACCATCAACTAGTAGTGGTCCACTTGTAACAGAATTTAGTAAGGAAATGTTTGAATCAGAAGAGACTATAGAAGATATTAAACCTGATATTGAGGACATGAAAATACCAAAACTGGAAAATTTTGATGATTACGAAATTTCAGACAACTTTTCAGAATCTCAAAATAATGTAACCAATAAAGGTAAACATTTGGGTAAAATGTATTTTATATTTTAAGGCATGTTTCAGATTTATAACTATAATTTAATTTTTTAGATTCTATTCAAGCACGTCGTGAACAATTGCAAGCCGAAATCGCTAAATTACAGGAACAAAGACAACAACAAGAAGAAACTGTGGTCCATATTGAAAATCAAAAATTAAGAGAACGCTTCCAAGAAATAATCAATAATATCCTTTCCCTAGAAGCTCAAAAAATTCAAGAGGTAATGTACAATTTTTATTCTCAGGAACATAATATATTTTTAAAAACTTATTGTGAAATTCCTTAAAAATATTTTAATTTTTGTAGCTTAATGATCTTGAAATGGAAGACACCACGTAATTTACCATCAATAAAAATTAAAAATCAACTAGTTTTATTTAAAAACGCAAAGAATATCCAAGAAGCACTAAAAAGCAATCCGAAAACATGACTGAGAAAAGTATAACACGAGAATGAATGAGAAATAAAGAAAAGAACCAACAATGGATTCAATAAAGTGATAAATAATTTTCTATAGCGAGTTAATAAAAAATATTTATTTTCTAATTTGATCAACGAATGTCAGCTATGAAAGAGATTTTTTTCTGTAAATAAAATACTTCGAGGAAAGAGATAAATTCGCTTATTTTTTACGAGTGCAACCTTATTATCGAATGTTAGACAGGAACAGCGTCGAACTTTAAACGTCAGATAAAGTGAATGAAATTTAAATATATTTTTATATGTATATGTATTATGAGCTTGTGACCGAAATCCTATAGTTAGTTAGTACGTTAATGGAGATTCACTGACGAGCGGAAGCATCGTTCTATTTTTTTTCTCCGCGTACAGGGCGCATAATAGAGCAAGGGATCTCGCCGTCAGTCCCCGTGGATCGGCGTCGATTCAATCAGTGGGCCGACGCACGGGGGAACTCACTAGCGTGTATTGCAAATTATGCTCCGAGCAATTTACCAAGGACACGGGAGGCCCGCGAGAGCGAAAAAAAGAGAGAACTACTGCGATGGCTTATGCAATGTATTATGCGTGCGCGGTATACATTTTGGAGTCGGACAAGGACGCAGAGGATATCTCCTAGCTTTGTTATAATTTTTAAAGATTTGTCTGTAATATTAATGAGTTTTTTCTAAAACAGGCATTATTAAGCTACAGGATCTAAGTTTGCTCAATTTTATTTTGAGGTCATTATGCTATATATTATTAAAATACAGATATTTTGGGATAGGTGTACAATTATTATATTATAAAAATATGTATGTGACTTATTGAAGAGAATTATAACTGATTGCGCAGTTGTTTGAAGCTTGATTTAAACTTAATTAGGGACTAATAACCGCGCTAATTCTTGTTTTAAAAAAATTATTAATATACCATTATTTATAATTAAATAATTACAATTTTCTATTATGCATTATGTTAACGTTAATTAATTAGTCATTTAATTAGATTGGCTTTAAAAAATAATATTTCTTATTTTACAAATAAATAGATCATATCGAGTGCAATTATGAGACAAGGTATAACAATTAATCAGATAATTACTCTGCAATAGTGAAATTACAAAAATTACATTATTTTTTTCTTACATTTAATTCTTTAGTTAAAATAAATACTTAAAATTTTGGAATAAATCATCAAATCGTAATAATGTGTATACGTATGTAAGAGACCTAGGAGTCATAAACAATATTAGACATTTCAGGGCCAGTTTTATTAATACTCGCTACAATTTAAAATATTTGCATAATAAAAACAGATAAATGATTCTAGCAAACCTTTAAAGCGCCCGAGCAAGCAAGGAAAAGCTTCGTCCCGTTTCTATAACAAGGGGAAATAAGTTATCATCATTACTCAAACAGTGGACTAATATGTTGATAATATAAGACTATCAGTTTAAGAGCTACATATTTATTATAATCTTGCCTATGGCTAAAAATCTATTTTTATTTTATTCTCAACAACTCTCATTTCTACCTTTTAGCTGACAATAATTTAGAATATTGTATAGACCCATTTTTCAGATTCTTTTTCATAATTTCTCAATAAATAATTTTACTAAAAATAAATTTCGAACTCGCATATTAAAAATGACTTTTGGTCTAATTTTTTTATTTATGAGTGGTCATTACTGTTTTAACAAACTGTCGCTTGCAATTATCTAATTGTGAAGTTCATTGACAATAACAGTAAATTAAAAACACGTGCTGCTCTATTGAAGGATCACTCAAATAGTTAGAATTTACAATCAATTTTACTAGGTATATTATATTCAAATGGTAATTGAGAAAAATGACATTTTCGGAGAAAAAATTTGACATAATCGAGATTGTACAATCAGAGCATTATTGACCATGTAACTAACATACGTTTACGTGATTGCAAATGCTCGACTACTTTTCTTATTCCGGCCTACTGCGCATCCCATTGCGTAAGGAGAATTAATAATTATCGACACGCGCGTCCCTAATAGTCCCATTATACGACTGTTCGTAAAGAAATCGGCCGTTTGAATTTTGACAAATAATTCAAGGAAATAGGCTCCTTATATGTACATACTTAATTGGATAAGTTAAATTATCGCAACCTTACAGTTAAATACAGTATACGATAAAAAAAGATGCAATAAAAATCGCACAGAATTAAAATAACTATAGTGAGTAACAGTCATCGACTCAGACGATGAACAGTGTCACTGCTATACTACACCAACTACACGTTTGTTTATGTTTTTATGTTGATTACTTTTTTGTGCCAGTATATATGAATTTTAATTATAGCAAAGCAAAACAACTTTGCGAGTTCAATATTTCCTCCTTTTAAGAAAGATCAATACATATTTAAATTTATTTATATAAAATAAAAAAGTCATTTTAAAAGTGTAACTTCTGCCCGAGAGAGTGCAGTAAATTATATTGAAATTGCAGATCTATTACGATAAATATTTTAATAATTGTTACTGGAAGTCGTGATGAAAAAAAATAAGATAGAGGATAGAAGATTTATATTTTATGTGTTTAATAGCTATCAAATTATGAATAAATAGTATGTTTTATTGTATTGCTTCTAAAATGAAATTTTATATTCGATTACTGCGAGACTTTCCGTTAAGAGATTGGAAGTCTCCGAGAAAGAACACGAGGTAAAGTGCTAAATCTTTACCCGACAAATATCGTTAAAAAAGTAAATATTTTTTCTTGATTAGAGCAAACTAGTAAAATTAAAGTGTGTTTACAATATTTGTTAGTTACCATTTGAAAGGCTCTGTTAGTTAATTCGTAAATCGAAGTATTCTTATAATTACCAAAAGTTCTTAGCTGTTTCTTCTGCGATAATCGTTTATTAATTATTTAATTGTATTATAACGATACCTTTCAACGATTGGTATTCAGTAAAAGTAGTAACCACAAATTGCGTTTTAATACTTCTATTAATGCTAAATTATGAAATTTTTAAGTTAGTTATAAAAAAAAAAATAAGTAGATTTTAAAATCTTCTTACAAAATATTCATAGTTTATACTTGTAATCGAGATGATTGTTAAAGGGGTGTAATAAATTTAATTAAAAAAGTTTTAATCGTGTAAATGAATTTCTTAAATAATTATCATGGATATTATTACGGGAAATAAGTGGTTTTCTATCTATAAGTTTCTATTTCGCAGGTACTTTCCGTAAGGACTTTTGAGACATTTGCAAATATTAGACCGAATATGTTTTCTAATACACTTAGTAACTTAGTTATACCATGGTAATTGATCTAAACAAAAATTGTATTAATAGGTTTTTATTGTTAATTAAACTAAATATGTAAGAAATGCAACAATGATGCACACTTTTATCTAAAGTTATTTAATTGACTTATATATGGCAAGGATTTTCTTTATTACCTTTTTCACTTACCTTTTAATGTAAGTATTTTTAAGATAACAATATTCCAAAAGTGAAAAATAAATACTGTGACAGTTGGAAAATGGACATGCACTAGAGATAGCAGTCACTTATCGAAAACTTGAGATAGACTCGATTAAGACTGTTCCCTCAAGACTTGATTGTTTCGATCTTTCTGTCGGCGATTCGTCATCGGGCACCTATCAGTACTCGCTAACACGCGGCTCAACTTGCATTGTTCTCGCGCACAATTCGGATTCACCGGGACCTCGAACAATAGAATTTCTTCTCTCCCTCCTTATCATTTTCCCATCTTTGAAGAGAGCAAATCTGTATCAAAAGTAGACAATTTTATCTTTGTTTATTATTTAGCGCGTTTGCGCACGTTCGAGGCGCAAAGAATTAGCTAATCTTTTTCCGCATTAGCCAGCTGATAATATAAGGGCATAAACACTCGCTATGCGTAATTGATCAGAACTTTTCTGTTATCTAGGTAATGACATTTTAATTTTTGGTACCGGGTAAACGGGTAAACAGTTTTTTCGAGTTTAACGATAAACAAGAAAAAAGCTCCCCGCGACAAAAGCGTGTAATTTTAGCGCGTCCGGAATAACGTTGCGAGCGTTCCACAGTAATAATCCGGGATTCTGGCATACCTGCGCAATCCTCGCGTGCAGCTCGATCATCAGTGCTCTCGATCCTCCTCGTTAGATGAGCGCGAAAACTGCGAGCCAAGGCCTTTCCCATTTTCCGCTTTCAGCGTCGGTTCGACAACGACATTCACTTATTACAGAACTCGCGCTCTTTCTTTCCCTCTTTATTTATTTTTCTTTTGTCACCTTGTGATTTTTCTTTGTCCCTCGCGTTTTTTTCTCTTCGCTCGCCATTTCAAGGCCCTTTAACCAGATTAGTCAAAAAACAGCCCGTCTTTCCAACATTTTATCAAATTTTAAATGCAAATCTGAGGATTCGAAGAAACATCGTTATATTTTACGGCTTTGTCTCGTCAGAGTCAAACTATTGTTTCGCTTTAATTTGCATTTGCACTTGCATTTCTGTAGGTTTTAAGAAAAGCTCTCAAATAAATTTGCAGCGCAAATGATTCTAAAGAAACTAAAGGGAGCTTCCAAGGGAATAGGTGCATGGAGGGCAGTAATCCCCCCGTTCAGCTTATCGTCGGTCCACCTACGCGCAGAGGCTGCGGTACTAGGCCCGGCGCTCCGCGATGCACCGCACGACGCTTGCGCCGCGCTCCCTCTCCCTCTCGGCGCTCGTGCATCGCGGCCTCCTCGTCGCTGGGCGCGGGGCCGCGAGCATAAGTAGCGCGGCGCGAGCCAGGAGCTGGCCAGTGCACCGCGACACCGTCGAACTCGACGTTCAGAGGCCAGCCTCCCCGAGAGAAGGAGAGACGAGCACCGGTTGCGCCCGCCCGGATTCACCCAGCTGAAGGTCAGTGAGAGCCTCCCGCGCCACCCCTCCGACCAGCCCCAGGCGTCCTCCCTCGCGCAAACGGAAACTGGGCCAAACTAGAGAGCGAACCCTCGGACTCTTTCGCCTCGCGCATAATGCGCACCGTACGGCTTGTTTATTTTTTTTCTTTCAGTCGCGTGTTGTCGCGCGCAATGACTAAAACCGCCGCTCTAGTCATTCTCACTTTCATTCATTGTGCGTCGTTTCATTGTTTCTCGCTCGCTCCGTTTGCAACGAGCTCCGACACATTTTTTTATAAGTAATGCAACATTACATCTCCCGAATCTTCCAATTCATGCCTTTATTTTGATTACTCGCAAAAACTAGAATGGCTGTTTAAATATCCATTAACATCGCTGTGTAATCAGAGAAAATTTGCGGACGCTCTTGGTGCATTCTAATCACGGCGATTTTTTAAAACAACTGTTTTCTCTATTCTGCGCAAAAGACGGCATTACTGACTTTTCGCTCGGATTACATAAACTTAAAGGATGAAAAAAAAAAAATTAAAATGATAATATACAGAACAAAGTTCCACTCCACTTTCAAATTTTAAATTTTTAGAATTTTGATAGGTATGTTCATCTAATTATATGAAGTAATAAGTTTTTTATTCAGATGCATTTCATCTTTTAATCAATTTAGGCGAAATTTATACTATACACCTTTAAAATGATGCAATAAATATCGATTAATATAATACAATAAACGGGCAACATCATTAATAAAACTCGATATAACAAGTTGATCAAAATTTCATGGAACACTTAGTTGCAATTCATCACTAATATTATTATAATACTTCAGGCGTTTCTCCTTTTGTGTGCGTAACTCGTACATATTTAATTGATAATTTGATAATTACTCAAAACTTAATATATTTCTTGAAGCATGAAATACTTCGAAGATATATGAAGAAAAAATACTGTAGCATTACGAATGATTCCAAGAAATGGTCAACGTTAAGTTTAAGATAAAGAGTAGAAAAATTACCAGCTTTGTAGCAACATTTTCTTAAAGTGAAGAGTTGAATCACGTTTCTGAGTTTTATCGGATAGGTAAAATATACGATATTAGTTTCACAGTAATAATGCATTAATAATTCTTAAACTTTTATTTTTCACTATTTTTACGAGTTACGTGCAAAGCGGAAGTTTTAAAATTAATTTTATCTACTGCATCCATGGCTGCTACTCGGCCTGTTTCAACAAAAACTGTAACATAAATAAAAATTTTACGTATACTTTATCCACTATAAACAAACAACCAATTTTAAGTAAAAAAAATTATAATTACTATTAACAACGTAGATTATTACTTCAGTCGAGTCTGAATTGATCTTTATAAGTACGACAATAAATTTCTTGCAGAATGCATGGATTTAACGATATTATTATTAATAATAAGAATATATCATGCTAATTTTTAGTATTTATTAAATAGTTTTAATTTTTGAAATATTTCCATTTTTAATATATCAGATAGATCTTGACTGTGAAAAATTTGAACATTCTCATCTACATCTATCATTATTACGATAAACAAAAGAATATTAAATGCACGTGTTTAATAATTTTTCTTTGTAAATTAGCGCGGTAAAATGCTTAAAGCCACAAAAAGAAACATTATCGGCAGAAAGTGTAAGAATTATAAAAAATTGAAAGCTATTAAGTTTTTCCACGAGTCAGCCGTACTTGCGCGCTATCGAAGCACTTGAGCTAATAAAGCTCGAAGAGCAGGGAGGAAAGCTCGGCTCCGCGAGCATCCCCGCTCGCGTCTTCCATTAAAAGTGACGTCTCGAATTGATCAGCTTCACCTCGCGGCGATGAGGCCACGAGGGTAGGGCGATACCGAGGAAAGGAGGCCAGACGCGCGGTCCTGCGACCTTCGCCCGTCCGGCGATAAGTCGCAATTGGCCTGGGACGCGCGGTGTCGCGGCCGACGTATCGCGTTTCGCGCAATAATAATTAGCTGCGTTAATGCAAGCCACGGCGTTTCCTGATTCTCACGCGCGCGCTCGCTGTCGATGATTACTTGCCCGGCTCGGGCGCCCGCGTCATCGATCCGGTCATCACCGCCGGTAGCCGAGTTACTCTCTTTATCAATGCCGGAGCCCTCCTCTTTGCTGCAATTCCGCCGGTCGAACATTCTATATATTCTTTTAATGGATTTTTTAAGCAATTATAATAGCTCTAAATAATATTTTATTGCAGACATTATCGTGCTCAAATAGTTAAAGCATCAATAAAGGATTATAGATTTCACTTGTTGCATTCAACGTCAATGCTACAATTTTTTTAAATTTTTAAACTTGGAAAAATATAATTTACAAAATGTAAATTATTGGATGCAGTATAGTATCTTCCATTTAGAAAATATGATGTTTTTCCTCGTTCGTTTAAAACCAATTTCAGAAACGATTAAATTCTTTGACTACTGGCTAATTTGAATAACAACATTTCCGAGCCAATAATTACATCTATTAGTGACACATGACAATGACAAATTATTTGTATATGCTGAATCACATTGACACTTATGCACTAAGGATCCATTTACAGAGCAATTTTGAAAAAGTCATTTTTAAGTAAACAACGGACGTGACGTCCAGATTTTGCAGAATATAAGCGTTACTGAAATAGGGCTTTCAGAAGCCTAGGCACCATTAGACAATTGAAAAGTGAATAAAAGCGATCGATGTCACGCCGTAGATTTTCAACTTGCGGTTCGCGGCTTGGTTTTCGATATGCACGGATCGAACGTAGGAGCGTATTCGCAATAATTAAAAGTCCGTACGCGCAATTAGTAATAGGAGAGCTACTCGTTGAGCGTGCACAAGGCCGCGATATCTGTCAACTGTGCGCGTGGATCCCCGGTGTATTTTTTCTCTGAGCCTTGGAGGATTTTCAAGTTCAAGCGCAGTTAGATCGGACGCTGCAAGTCGTAAAGTCGACGCGGCTCGTTTTTCATTTTACGAGCGCTCTGAGAACGACGAGGAAAATAAAATAGACGGGTAGGGCTGCTTTTTCGTTTTTCGCTGAAAAATTACCGAGGAAAGAGTGTTGGAAAATTGGTTGGAACCCCCGTTGGGGAATGGCATTTATGCGAGCGCCAGCCATGAGGCTATTTTTGATTATCGATTTATGTCAATTATATTGGCAGTCGGTCAATAAATGCGATACACATGAACTACAATCGTGCTGCGTTTTATTTTTGAGATTACTGCTGATTAAAGGTACCTAGTATTTTTTGCGTATTTTCTTAAGGTCAGCTGTGTTATGATTGCTCTTCAAAAAGCAATATTATATTCTTTTTGGAACGTAATCGGTACAAATATTATTTCCAACAAAAGATCGTAAAAATTGCTTATTATTTTATAAAACTGAAAAAAATTAAAAAAAAAAAACTGGATCACCTGAATGCAGTAAAAATTGCATCAGTAGTAAAGTTACGCAAATGAGCAGCAAGGCGAATGATAATTGGAAGATTTAAATTTTTCCATCAATCAATGCATCATATGTTTATCGCATACATTTGTTGCTGAATGATCATCCTTTGCGACTCTGGTTCTGTGGCTTCTTTTCAATTTGGCCTCGAGGAGACCCTCGAGTCTGGCGTCGCTCGGGCATGGTTTCCATTCTCGCCTGCTAGGAAAATTACCACTAGCAGTTGCGGCATTCTCCTTATTCTTTTTTTCACCCGTATTCGCGAATTTTTTCCTAAACTCTGAGACGCTACATTTTTAGCTTTCCTTTTTACCCTTTTACCCTTCTTCAAAGTAATCTAAGTTCAGTCTAAGCAGGAATTTTCTATAGTTGTAAAATAATTAATATTTATCGGTTTTGGAAGGTTACCAATTTTTAGCACAATTGTTGCATTTAACGATCTAGAATAATGGAATTTTTTGCGGATGAGTTTTATTGCTTTGAAGATAAATGTTTAGAAAAAAAGGTTTTAGTTTCAAGTTAGTTAATATGAATGACGATTTACTTGAATCAGCTGAGTATACTAATATTTGAGTATTCTTTAGAAAGCGGTTTTCTATTACGTCGATGTAAATGTTTACAAGTATTAAAGTCTCTGTGCAGTTTTTACAGAAACATTTTAAGACGGCATTTTTAAACGAAATTTATTAAAAAATAACGTAAATATATTAAAAATAATTAAAAATTTTTAATTGACGATAACTCATAATCAGTTTGTTATCGGGCGCTACGAAATAAAAAAGTAAAAATTTTAAAATTATCGATTGCATTACAAGAAGTATTAGTTTTTCAAATGTCGATAGGTCGTTGCATCATTCTCCTGGGGGGGTATACGAGAAAATAAGAGAAAAGAACCGTCTATTTGCGCGTACTTTTATCATCGAAATAGATACCCCGATGCTACAGAGTAAAGTAATAGCAAGTTTATAATTTACGTATTGATCGGAGGAGATAATGAATCTTAATGACAGCAATTACTATCTCGACACTTTTCTCATTCGTTACAAATAAGCCAATTATAGCTGTTTATAGCTTTATGATGCACCGATTCATTGTAGTACAACATGTATCCATGAGGTTCAATTGAGCTATTACAGATCTATCGTTAATTTGTCTTGTAATATGTCTTTTCTTTTTGCAATAATTAATGAGTTAGATTTTAATTATGTTAAATTGCATTTGTTGTGCCTTGCTTATTGGTAAATCGAAATCTTTTTTCATCTTTTTCTGCGCTAAACACACAATAATTTTAGAGATTAAAATAAATTAAGACTGCACGTTAATAAGTCAGCCTTATTAATATCAACTTTTCCTTCCAGATTTGTGTTATTTTATTCTCGCGTTGACTTAATTTCTTAATTTTTGCTGTACAGTTTTAATTTATTTTAAAGCTTAAATACTGGTATGTGCAGCGCAGAAAAGAAGAAAAAGATTTTAATTTAACAATAAAAACCATCTTCCATTTTTCTTTTTATTCATTTACGGTATAGGTTTATCATTTGATCACAAAATAATTACTGCCTTTCTAATTTTTATAACAAACTGAAAAATCTGCACGTGCTGCTTGATTCAATAGCTTTATGTAATAATTTAATCTTATGTTCTTGCTTTTTATTATCTTATCAAATTATTTCGTGCTAACGAATCTTGATTGGAGATATGATAGAGTTACTATAGCGAAATTTTATTTTCCTTTTCTGCTTCACGAGATGTTTTACAATTTCAGAAATCTAATTAGACTTTATGGAAAAATTTTAGTGGATATTATATGAATATCATTATGTATTAATTTTAACATAAATGCGGATTCCTCTAAAGTGATAACTATTTCTAAAAACAATGTTTATATTAAGGAAAGGATGCAACGGTAGAGAGTTTTATAATGCATCCTTATTAACAAATTTGTAATTAATTAAGCTTATAAAACATTTCTATGAATTTTTATACTCTCAAATTCGTCAATAAATGCATAAAAAAAGTCTTCAAACGCTAAAAAAGTTGTGCAGAGCTTTTCTCAAGAATTTCTTGAGGGTTTCCCTCGAGACATCCAGGTTGAAAAAAGCGATTTTTCTGCTTCTCTTTCTGACTCGGAAGAAATCCTTATCATTGAAGGGGAAGAACGGCTTGAAGCTTCGGGAGCGAGCTTTAAGCCGCGCAAGGTCATGAGAAGCTGTTGCACGGCGCGACCTTGCACCGCGGTGTACGATGTCGCTTCCTCCGGCGCTTTAAGATTATTTTACCGACAACTCTATGCAGCTCGAATACTCATTGAAAATTTTATCGATTTATCGGATAATTACTTATTTTTCTTGGACGCCGATTTGTCCTGCGAGTTTATGATATTCTATTTTCTTGGCCTATTTTACGTAAAATTATAACGCTCAAAGAAAACGTTTACTTACTTAGGAATAAAAAATTGCATTTGAATAAGTGCATCTAACATTCTTAAATTGTACAAAAAATATAATTTCAAATCCAATAAATATATTTTCGTATTTATTTCCGATGTAACCGAAAGTATTATTACGATTACAGAGTCGAGGATCATCAAAATGTCGCGTAAAATGTTGAAGGACTCGCCCAATGCGGCTTTGGACAAATCACTATTGAACAGATATTTAGACCTGCCACAACCAGATGGCAAAATTCAAGCCGAGTATATTTGGATCGATGGCACGGGCGAGGGATTGAGAAGTAAAACCCGTACTATTAGCAATATTCCGAATAAACCATCAGGTAATCATTATTTCTGAAGATTAAAGTAGTCACTTATTGCAACTCGTATTAAGACAAACAGTTTGCAGAATTTAAAATTAAAATTTGTCCGCTTATTGAATTAGCAATGAATTTGCTTGAATTAGGCAAAGTCCAGGCTAACTAGGCACTTTTGCCGTAAAGATCTGATAAGTTGAAATATGACATAACAATGAATTTGTATTTTTTATATTTTTGAAGAACTGCCAGTCTGGACGTACGACGGCAGTTCGACGTACCAAGCCCATGGCGAGAACAGCGAGATCTTTCTAATTCCCGTAGCAGTTTACAAAGATCCTTTCCGCTGCAACAATAACATCCTCGTGCTGTGTGAGACGTTCAACTTCGACCACTCACCGACTGACACGAACAAACGATTGAGATGCAAGGAGGCGATGGATTCGCCAGCTGTGAAGAAAGAAGAGCCGTGGTTCGGCATTGAGCAGGAGTACACCTTCCTGGATGTCGATGGCAGACCCTTGGGCTGGCCCAAGAACGGTTTCCCCGGACCCCAGGGGCCGTACTACTGCGGTGTCGGCGCCGACAAGGTGATCGCTCGCGAGATCGTCGAGGCTCACTACCGTGCCTGCCTCTACGCCGGTGTACCCATCTGCGGGACCAACGCGGAGGTCATGCCATCGCAATGGGAGTACCAGGTACGATGTTGTATTTATGTCGTTTTTTGCACTATTCAAATGCAATGAAGGTTCGACGGAGTAAAAGTAACCGAGCTGTTGGTACGTTCGGTATTGCAGGTTGGGCCCAGCTTAGGCATCGCTGCCGGCGACGACCTCTGGATCTCCAGGTTCATTCTGCACCGCGTAGCCGAGGAATACGGCGTCGTGGTGACCCTCGACCCCAAGCCCATGGAGGGCAACTGGAACGGCGCCGGTGCCCACACCAACTTCTCGACGAAGACGATGCGCTCGGACAACGGACTGTCCGAGATCGAGCGCGCGATCGAGCGCATGAGCAAGCGGCACGAGAAGCACATCCGGGCGTACGACCCGCGCGAGGGCAAGGACAACGAGCGCCGCCTGACCGGCAAGCACGAGACCAGCAACATCCACGACTTCAGCTCCGGCGTGGCGAACCGCACCTGCAGCATCCGCATACCCCGCAGCGTCGCCGAGGAGAAGAAGGGCTACCTCGAGGACCGCCGCCCCAGCAGCAACTGCGACCCCTACTCCGTCTGCGACGCTCTGGTACGCACTTGCATCCTCAACGAGTAGGGTGTGAGGCGGGAGCGCGCATCAGCAACCGGGACCTGATCTTCACCGAGTATTCACCAGATACAACTTTATTGTGATAGGTATCTTTTCAATATTCGCATCTTTCGAGCTCCATCGTCCGTTGATATGTCAAATCCTTAGCTGGCTATGTGTATTTACCCGAGAAACCTACCCCTCCCTCCTTTCTCTTTCTAAAACAAAGTGCTCCCGAATCCAAGAGACGACGATGAGCCAATGTTATTTCCGTGTAATCGTGATATGTAAGTAGAACCCTTAGTCAAATGCTTGTATAAGTAATTAAATATGATTAACAATGTGAGGCCCAGCGCAGCTGTTTGATAATCGACGTTGAGCCCACGATTACATTCCTTGCTGTATTCGGAATTAACCAGCGAAACGGAGGCAGCGGTCTACGTATCGCAGAAAGATATGTCCTCCAAATTAATCGTTGTCCAGGCACATCATTTTTTTTAGATTCTAGAGGACAACATATGCATAATGTAAAAATAAAAAGGAGAGTCAACTAACCAAAGGAGCCAAATAAACGCTTTTACGAATGTCAGCAAAAAATGAAAGTAAACACTAATTTTACATACATCAGGGCATTCGAATATTTCTCTTTGTGATAATGTAGTGAAATTGATGGCGAATAATAATAATGAAATAATAAATGAGAATAATAATAATAGTAATAATGTAAAGTGAATCAAACAATATCAATCTGTACGGATGGGATTAGTGCATTTGAGGCACCGATTATTTTTGCTATAAAATGATTTATCATGTGTATAATATAAATTTTGAGGCGACGTAAACGTCGGGGAACATTTAAAAAATTGTATATTTTTCATAACTTGTAAAAAAGATTGACGTATATTTTCTATAGGGAATGATGAAAAGTTCAAAATAATGCAAAGCGATCATGTTTGATGATTTATTAGAATTAAAGAGATAAAAGCATACTAAACGATGTATGTATTAATAAATAATTTAATTTTTGTTTAATTGTGTAAGTTTTCTCCCTTGCGTTTAGGAAACGTCACTGGAGTAGACAGTTTTATCGAGGGAATAGTTAATTTTCTTCAATTTATTGAAGATCGCACTTGTTAAGTTGCAGAATAAATTATTGCATGGAAATAAACTGTTTACATCTTATTATTTTACCTTATACCTTCATGTTACCTTTTGCCTTTAAACTCTTCAGTTTTTCTCTTCAGCTATTGATTGCATTACTATAACGACAGTGTGACAAAATAGCTAATAGCCAAGGTGTTGATTGAAATCCGTTGAATCAATCAAATCAAGTTGAATCTCACATCTTTTTTTCATGTCCGTTCGCGCGTTTACAGCATAAATATTGATTATCAAGCTTGGCGGCGATGTTGACCAACGGCCGCTTCGCTGATTCATCGCTATATGTAAACAAAGGAGAACGCTTAGGAGTGCGCTTTAAAAATACATATACGCGAGGAATGAAAACGGAAAATACAATAGAGTGACGGAGAGAGAAAATCTATTTCTCGTATTCAAGGGCGCCGGTGACACAGTGTCAGTTTGTCAGATTTACGTGCGCTACAGCATGAAGGAGAATGAAACACCTGAAAGAAATTCATTTAAGTGGCGCTTATACGACAATATAGGTATATATAACAGATCGACGTGATTTAAAGCAATTGCTTTTTCTTGAAACGTTCCAAATGATTCCAATAAAATCATGGATACAGCAAGTAAAGCTAATCTCATTTACATAATTTAATATCTAATGCTTCCCACCAATATCCATTCTTTTTTAATTGATATTATTATTTGAAGTAATCTTTGAAGGATCTTTTCCTATTTGGCACTATCAAAATTTATTGAATCTTTGTCAGGCAAATGCCAATAATTATTATGTACAAAAGTTCAAGCCAAAATAAACAAGTTCAAGGTACCCGACAAAAGAGCGTAAGAGAAAAGAGCATGGAAAAAATAAAAAATTTAAATATCTTGAAAAATTACAAATGCAATTATAACCATTTGCTGCGAAGTCGTAGATTTAATTAATGACTGCATGTATCTGGTCAGTGGACATAATTTATAACCTTACATCGATTTTATATCGATATAGTTTTCTTTACTTCTGATTCTTGAACTCTGATTATACCCATTGCAAAATTAACAACTTTTTTTGATAATTAAACATTTTAATTAAAGTATCACATAAGCTTCTTAATTATGATTCAGCTATAATAAAGTCCCTTTGAATAAAATTCAAAACATTCTTTTTAAGTTTACTTTTGTTAAGTAAATTGGATTAATTTTTATGTTATCAGGCTGTAAGTTTACTTATCGTTTAGAAAAATATTGCTTTATCAGTTTCATCACGAAGTGTAAAAAGAAAACAGTTAATACAGCAATCGTTTTAATTAATATAAACACTTTTTTATTCAAGTGTTCAATATTTTGATCGATGTATATGCCTGATAAATTGATGTATAAAAATTTAATTTTCAAACTTAAGAAATTCCTAATTTTTCAATATATTAAAAAGTATAGAATTTGATAATATTTAATGGTATTAATTGTCGGTAATACGACAATCAGAACTGGTTCACTAAAACGTTTATAGTTACACTTATAATTAATTACGTTCCATCCATCCAATATACAATGTAATTTATAATTACGGTACATTAAGTTAGTGCTTTATTTAATAAGTGTAGATCGAGTTTCTGGCAGATTCTATTTGATTGAGATAACTTTAAGATTTTGTGTCTGACAATGGAAAATTAGATTTTACTATTAATTTTTATGGTACTTTTGAAATACATATTATTTGCTCACATTTCATATAATTAAGCCTATAATAATTAAGGATTTTAGAAATAAATATTATCCAGATATTTTGTTTAAACTAAAATTTTTAAATTATATAATATTAAGATTACCGATTCAATCACAGCTGTATACTCATAAGGAAGTAGAAAATGCTTTGACTGACTTAACGATGTAATAATTTAGTTGTAAAACAAGAAAGGTAATTTTGAAATCTCTAAAGTTGTGGAAAAAAATTAAATCTCTTATCAGTACCAGGCTCCAGCAGATGCTACCCGAGTGCCAAGAATTCTTTCCTGGAGGCCAAAACGGATGAACAAGAGAAGATATGGTTGTTTACGCGAATGATCTGTAAATCTCGGAAACCGAAAATGACGACAAGAGGAAAAAGCCAAGCCGCTCCCGTTCGATGATCTCTTGCGGCGCGTTTCTACCGACCATCACTATAGCCGAACAGCACGTGCACGTGCTCGATGTTCTTAATGCCAAGTGTCGCGAGCGCGACGTTTTTTATTTATGCTAGCATCAACTTTATTTTTAAACTCTTGTGCTTCCTTTTTTTAATCATAGGTATTTTAATACTCAAGATGGTTTTTAGCAACATTTTTTATTTTTTAACTTACATATTTCAGCTGCAATTAATTTGCATATTATTATCGGCACGAATAGATTATTGCAATTTTAACATTTCATTTTATACCACAGTGTGTTAATAATTTTTGTCTACTTATTTCTGAATGAAAATGATCGTTATGTCCCCTTAGAAAGTCCACGTAAATTGTAATTAGTTTTAAAATTACTATTAGTACTTAACGGTAAATAAGAATATAAATTATTTTAGTGAAATCTTTAAATTCCTATTAACAATAGGTACTGCAAACTAAAATTAAACGTAGGAAAAGTAGGAGCGCACTCTCATAAACAATTGTCTATATCTTACTCATGCTGCCATACGCATGCTAAATCGGATAGAGTGAAACTCCAACTCATTTTAGTTAGTTAGAAATTGAGTTCACTTATGTCTTTAATGATAAAGCGAATTCGTTCAAAGAGTCGACATTACAGTCTACAAGTATGCACTGCTAACTGACGGTAGTCGCAGTACAGAGTGCTTATTGATATCTTATAATAAGTAAACACACTACCTACTCTTATTTTATGCTTATTATCACCTTTACTAATTTTTTATCGAAACCAAAAAATATTTATGTAATATTAAATTAATTTAATTTAATGGCTATTTGTCAATAACGTAACTAAATATCGAGTGTTTACAGAACTTTTAGGATTTTTTTAACTGAGAGGTAGTCGAATAAATTGTTTTATTTTACACGGAAACAAGGTTTTTTGAACAAATGCCAGTATTTACGAATTAATTTTCTAAATTTTGTTGATTCGCCAGTCGGCCAATTCGTGCCTATCAACACGTACACAAAAGCTGGAGGAATTTATCGTTACTAAAATATAACTGTAAGTATTTATTTTTTTCTTCTCATCTGTTCCTGCATTGAGACTCGCACTCATTAGCTGTAAGGGCTCGGTAAGGGCACTTAATATTGATTGGGGGGCTGAGCTAAACAGCAGTTTACCCATCGTAAAGTAATTTAAAATAGAAGCGCTCCATCTTAATTGTCCGGATACAGATTGTCATCAGAAATTGTAAATTGTAGATTAGAATGAAATAGTACGGCTCGATGTGGGCCAATTATACCTCGGTCATTGGCTCAGCTGCTCCGAAACAGAGGGCCGGCGTTAGCCTCGGCGAAGCTTCGTGCAGAGTGTTTAAAAGTTTCTTCACCTTTTCCCCCTTACCGCTTTTTCGCATATATACTAAGTGCTAGCTGTATACTCCAGGTAGCTAGTCTCAGCTGCTAAGTACGGTAACCGTAAGCGAGAACCACTTTTCCCGTAGCCGCTCTTCTCTCTGCGGTCGGTAAGGCTCCCTCTCGCTCCCTCTCTCTCCCTCTTGGGCGCCTGCAGGCGTACGTGCGGGAGTGCGCGCGCCTATAGGGGCTTTCCTCGTTCCTTTCTCGACGCCGGGGGCCGTGAAAGCCGCCGCGCGCTGTCCCATCGGCTGGCGCGCTCCGAGCTCCGAAACATTGCGTCTCGGCCCGCCGCCGCGCACGAACGTTTCAGCTGTTCAGGGGGGGCGTTTTGGAGAGACAGAAAGTGAGGCAGAAAGAGAGACGGAAAGAGAGACGGAAAGAGAGAGAGAAAGCGACACTTCGTTATCGGAGCCGATATAAAAGGAGTCGCATCAAGACCGCTCCAGCTCAGAAGCGCTCTTCCACCCTTCGGTGTAAACAGCCTCCGTGCCTTTTTTGTGTTCCGCCCGTACACAGTAAGCGTCGCTTGCACTACCATGAGCTTCAAGGTGCTGATCAAGGTCTGCGAGGCCAGCCTGCTGCAGAAGACCGTCGCTGGACGCACCACCCAGTGGATCAACGTTGGAAGATGCTTCAGGTTAGTCCATGCCCAGATTACTTTTATTTATTCAACCTTTTCTTCGCTTGGCGCCGTCACTGCCCACAGACAGTTCCATTCCACACGCCGTTTGTTTTCACTTTCTCGTCTCTTGAGTGCGGAGCGCGATTACCGAATAACGCGGCCGACCGAATAGCGCCGCTACATGTGCGGACAATAAATACGTTTTTCACATTTAGGTCACTTATTTTATCGCTGCTCTTTTAGTACACCTTTTTATTTTAGTCTGTCTATTGAAAAATTAGCTGTTATCCATGACAAATTATACTGCGACGTTCTTTTACCTAGCAGAATCTTTTTTAAAAGGAAATTATTTTATGATTATTTTGTGCAAGAAATTAACAAACGCTAATTCTATTTTTATCTAAAAAAATGCAGAGCAACGTAAAAGGACGCTTTGAGATAGTAATAAGAGGAACTTTTACGCGCTCCGTAGCATTTCATCATGAAAGCGCAACGCAAAAGGGAAATAAAGAGAAGTGAGAGGGAATCCTTACAGGTACGGTGCAGGAAAACGTTCACTTTTGCTTTCACGTTAGAGCTCGTCAAATCATGCCTTTCGTGTGTCGAGCATTAAAAGTCCGTCGCTCGGATTATCTTGCCCGTCTAGATTGCGACATTACCGTGCCCAAGCACTGGAAAAAAGTTTCCACGCACTCCTAGGCGGGAATGTTAAGTATCACCGCGAGCCTGTAGTGGAATAACAATGACATTTCTTCTTGAACTTAAAAGAATTCAATATTAAAATAATATTAAAATAAACAAGGGTTTTAAATTACTTTTATTCAAAAATATAAATAGAAAACTGACGTGTAGTTAATTGCAATGCTTTTTCAAAACTATCTTAAAAAGATGATGAAATGTGACAAAATGAAGAACAAAAAATTGTTACATAAACTCAAATAAAACGAGTATCATAAATACAATGAGTATGTGTCCGAGATCAAGTGTTTTTCACACGTTTTTTAATCAAAACCTTAATGTCAAGATAAAGCCTATAGTCTTTAATAACCTACATATCTTTTATTTTCTTCTTGATTCAACAGACAATTATTTCTAAGAGTTGATCGATATCGATTATCTTCATTTATATATACCATCGCGGCGCTACCGCGGCTCTTGATTTTTATATATGCTAAAGATTCGATCGTTAACTGTCTTTAGATAATTATGTAATCGTATTTTTTTAAAGAAACGAAACCGTGAGAGAATCTTCAAATTAAGACTTGTTCTTATCAAAATCATCATTGTTTTCTTTGCGTTCACAATCGCGTGCAGCGATTAGATTTGAGTACTTTAATTGATTGAGAAAATGATAGATTGATTAGGCACACGATGAGATGTATTTTCATACGATGATAAATGACCATTATTCTAGAGTTTATTCCAGTTACTTTTGTATCTTATCAACATAATACAGCACATTGCACTTCTTAGTTCGAGCACAAGTCTGGAATATACATTTTTAATAATCATTATTAATTCTCATATTAAAAAAAATAATAATATATCCCTATAAAATCGCTTATGATCGATGCGATAAAAAATCACGTGAAAAGTAGCGTAATCACCGAAACGGTGCCGTTGAACTAATAAAGCAAAATCCAATAAAAATAAAAGAGCTGGCCGGCGATAAAGTAAGCATACAGCGTCGAGCGTGCATCGAGTGAAAAAATTCCATCCGCCTGTCAGCTGGCCGAGAAACAAGTAGAAGCGCGATGACGAAGGAGCGTGTACGGCTGTAGCGCCGCCAATGGAAAATGTGTCAAAGAAATGGACGAGAAATGCACTGATAGCCTGAAAGTGAATAAACAACAGAGGGAATCCGCTTAGAAACTCCAGACTGAGAAATAAAGGGACCGAGCAAGGGACAGTTGGCTCTGCGGAGGTGATTTCGCAGCACCTCGCGCGGCCCATTGGGGCAGTAAACCTGGCGAGCGACTCTATTTATGGAAGCCTCGAACTTTTCCGTTTGTTTCTTTTTCGCACGCGCTTCTCCTCACGCCCCCGCTTTCATTCGCCCTCTGGCTGCGCTTCCCGGATCATCAGGCTTTATTTCGAATTGACGCTGAAAAGTCCTATTCTTTCTGCACTTCTTAGTTTGCTGTAGGCTATTTTCATTCGGTGCACTAAATTACTTTCATTGCTACAGAGGTATTTGAAGGTTTTCGCGCATTTGAAAGTCAAATTTTCCTTAATGAATTTGAGTTTACTCATTGATTTAAGCGTTTTTTTGCGATTAAAACAGAACATCCCGTTGAGTCATAAGTTATTTATATTGAAGTGTCGCTAAGCGCGCTATTAAGTTTTCTGGGACTATTCGATTTTTTAAAGTGTTTTTTTTAATATATTTTTACAGTAGGGTATAGTTTAATGGTCTGGTAGTTACAGTATTCAGTATCGGAAACTAGCGCACAAAACTTGATAAGGTTTGATAAACATTGATGCTCCGTTACTACTCACGCTATCAGAAGATCGTATTTTTTACACTTTCGACACGCAATATCATCTTCTTATCGTGTATGTACATTGTTTCACAATTTTTAAGTCATAGAAAATATTTTTCATAGCTAGTGCGTAATAGGTTCGTGATTTTAACTTAATCAAGTTAAAATGTTAAATTCAAATAGTTCAGCAGTTCACTAATGCACTAAATTATGTAGTAATTGAATTGCGAGCACAGAAATAAATTTCTCGTCAGACAAAGTCATTCTGCTGTACAGTATTTATTCTGCCAGTATTGGAAGAACAATATTTCATTGCAATCATCTGAACGAAGTTCGTTGTTGAGCTGATAGTAAAGAAAGCACTGCGTGTACTTTAAAATAAAAAATAAAATTCATGATGCATTCTTATCGTTTCTCCATGCACGCCTGGAAGCTTACGCTAAATGAGTAATAAAAAGAAAAGCACGGCACAGCAGCCCGAGAAAACAGTTGGCGGAGTCGATGAACCCGAACGTTGCCATACCCGCGATTCACTTTCCTCCTCTCATCCTGCACACCGCGCTGAGTAGTTTTGTCAGTATTTTCGCGACAATCTAAATCTATTCCGATATTAGAAGATAAAATTATCCGTTCGATGGAGCTTCGGGCATTTTGGCGCTACAGAAGCGAGGAGTCTGGTCGGCAGATCTCTGCAGCGATTGGAGTGGAATACGGCTCGCGAAAAGGTTGCCGGCAATGCCGGCGTCTCACGCGAGCTGCGCGTGATGCACGCACAACGAACCCACGAGATTTAAAATTGCGCGTGCCTCGGCATTCACTCGCTCGCTCGATGCCGATTAAACTTGGCCTTCCTCGTGCGTTCCACTGACTTTCAAAATAAATACTGCATCGCCCGGTGAAGTTTGTTTAACTGCGCTTTATGGAGTCGTGATTTTAGAATAGTTGCAAATGCTTCGTTGAGTCATTAGATTAGAGAAATAGCTTTGGGATATAATAAGGATCTTTTATAAAAATTTTTTATAAAAATGTTCATAAACAAAATTAGGACTGATTAGGAGAATATGATAACTGTATAATTGTTATATTTTAAAAGATTCCACTAAACAAATTATTAGTTAATTACGGGACATTTTTCGGCTACCGTGACAAGAAATTAAATAGTTGAAACGTGCTAAGCATGGAGTCAGTGACCCTACTGACTGGCAAGGAAGATGCACTACGCGCGTAGCGCCTCCCGCCCGCACTTACAAATTCTAAGTGCATTACCACTGTACCCGCTTCTTTTAATTGGTATGATGATGACGGCAGGGTGTAACTTCACTTGGATTTCAATTTTTTGACGATTTAAATCTATTTCGTAGAAGACGATACTGTCACTGTTATTTAAATTGAGGGGATTGTTATCGATTTCGTTCTACTGATGCGGGAGGAATAGCGACGATATTAATTAGGAAATTTTTTTTTTATGTTATCTTATTTAATAATGAAAAATTAAAACTCATATTTATCTGAGTCTTTATAAATGATTTGCTTTTAACTAAAATGTCATGATTATTAAAATCGTGTAGTGGAAAAATATTGACCGATTTTAAAAGAAATATTGCAATCCTCTCACTTTCATAATTACGACAACCGGTTGGCATATCAAAAGACTGTCGAGAGTAAAATATGTACTGCAAAATGCGTCATTCAAGATGCTTATCCTAAAAACTTTAATGTAAATACGAAGTTGCCACGTAAAATTATAGAAGCTGCACAAGTTAATAAAAACGATTCTTACTTTATTAGATTTTATAAATTATTATTTACAGCGCTTTAACATTACTATTTAAAAAACACGAAATAAAAGTTTATATTTTAAAATTTGTTTAAATCTGCTCTCAGGTGCGTTTACTGGTAATAATAATTTATTACCTAATTAAAATATGACATATTTACCTGAGAGCAGATTTAAACAAATTTTAAATTAAACTTTTATTTAATGTTTCTGAAAGTATAAGCACGTAAATACTCATCAAAGTAACAGTTCGACTCAGCCTTCATCGCGTTTGACGTAAAATCAGCAAAAAAGAAAAAATATGGGTCACGTGAATCCCGGATACCAATCCATAGCCACGCGCATTGTATACCTTATCATGGCCGTTTTATCGGCCACTTTATAACACTCGATGGGGGAGCTTCAACTGGACTTTCGCAATGCTTGCAAAAAAAATAAATAAAAGGAAGAGCCTTTAATGGTTTATGTGGCGCTATCCCCCCTAAATGCGTCATAAGCGTGATTCGAACGCTCTCAAAAGATAGCAATGTATCAAGGGTGATTGATTGAAATTAAAAAAAAGATATGTGCGTAGATGTTTTGACAATAGATACTGCAAACTTTTTACGAGGTTGGATGGGCGATACTACTCAACAAGCAAAATCCTTGTTGATCTCAACATTCTTATATATACACATATTTCGTAAAATCATTTCAATATTTCACTATTTCAAATGCCATGCTTAAATTTTAGAAAAATAACTTCAAAGAAAATATAACGAATAGTTCAATGATCTATTCCTTTTTTTAAAAATGTGTTAAGCTTTCTGAAAACTAAGTGAATTTATTTTGCTCTTGTAATTCTCAGGCATGCCAAATAAGTATGATAACAGAAATGATTTTATCGCTAATATTTGACTGAAAGATAATCTTAAATTTTTACAATCTATTATTGCTTTATAATTAGCATTTTATTTGTAATATTGTAGTACGTCGCAGTAAAAAGAATTTCATTTATAAATTGTTAATGCGATTCAGTTGTTTTCATTATCGAAGTTTATTGTATAAAAATGTACACGATTAAAAATCATAACGCTGCGTAATTAAACTATTTAAAAAAAAAAGTGAATTAGGAGAAAATATTGCTATTCAAACGATACCTGAAGACTAAGTAACAAGGTGCACTTAAAATCTTTTCAAGTAAATATTGACTAAGCAAAGTGTCGTCGGCTTTGCTAAGGATTGACCGAGTGTTAATTTAGTAAATTGATTTTTTAAATTTCTCCGACTGCTTCGATCGTCTCACTTTGACTGGTCAAGTTTTTTCCACTGGGACGCTCGATTGATTTTTCTATTAGTCGAGTAATGCCTTCACCAGGCTACTGGTTGTGTAACTTTCTGATCCATTTGTGTATTTGCGCCTTCGTGGAGCAGGACTTCTGCGCTACACTAAGTTTGCTTGCTAAATAATAAATTGACATTCCGGCACTTTTTATCTGCTGGATGAAATAATGAATAATCGTTCAAATTTGATGCATCATCTTTCTTGTTGCGTGACTTTCCTGTACCTGGGGAGGGGGTCTCCGTCTACCACCCAAACTCTATTCTTTTCAAAGTACATTCAAGCGGTCGTATTTAATAAGATGAGTGATTAATTCGAGAGTAAAATATTAGTTTTGTTAATTACTACAAATAACAATTTAAATATGTATGGATTTTTCCATTTTTGCTGATAAGCGTGAGATTCAAAAATTTTTTTGACAGATATTGTGAATTCAAAAATGATATACGAAACCGTAAGAGTATCAGTAAAGGTGCACATCAAGCTCGCTGCGAACGAAAGCTCGGTGTCTGCGTTTCGCATCTTGGGAATTTCAGCTTTGTGACCCGTCGCTCGTATTATTTTCAGAGATCCAGAAGAGTGCACGCGCGCAGATCTTAACACTCGACCCACTTCTTGCGCTCCGTCTTGATTACACTTTCAAGCGCTTGCAGTTTCGATCTCAAAGTATAATTTTATTGTTTTGTAGTTTGCATTTTTCCCATGAGTTACTTTTACTTGCGTTTCGCACGAATGCAGTATAAGTATTATCCGTAAATTGTTAGGTAGCGTACTGTAAAAATTTACTTAATAATTCTAAAATTAAACTCATACTAATTTTAACTAAGCAAATAATGACGTCGGTAAGTTACGTTATTAGAAGAGATGTCTTCAATGCATAGGCACTTCTTATTCTAGTAATTAATTAGATGTTGGTCGATCCTTATTCGTATCAATTTAATTGAAAATTCATTAAAAGTAGTTGTGGAAAATGAATTTGAGGAAAATTAGAAAGTTGTATGTATACAAGCGTATAACTATAAGCAATTATTATTTAAAACATTGCGTTTTCAATGTTAGTTTTTTTTTCGTGACAAAACTAACATTTCTGATTACTGCTTGTGCTTTCTAAACTAAATTAATTAATTGGCCTACTTTTTAAAAGCTTATGAATCGAGATACCGATCACAAGATATTTCTATATTAGGCGAAATTGATAAACTAATAATGAATTTTTTAGATGAAAATAAAAAATTTTAAATTATGTACACCTTCGTACGCGTGCCTTTGTAGTCAGCATTTATTGGCGTAGAGTTCCACACATATTCTACAATTTTTTGAGTTTAAAATATTTTATTTATGAGATTAAAATTTATTGCCTGATGGTAGATCCTAATTTGTCAGTACTACTAACCTTGCGAAGCTTCCACTGTAGATGCCATTTCATTTTCCCGCGCACGTGTTAGATTATAATGAGATTCGCTACTTGACATCTGTTGCGCAAGCTATAAAGTAAAATTTGTGATTTAGCCAAATTTTATCGAGGGATTAAAAAGTTTTAAAAACTTTCCTTTTCAGCTTTATTTAATGACTATAACCAGCTAATACTCGGCTAATCATCATTATTAGAATTGAGAAATTACGTAAAAAGTGCACACAGGTGTAAGTGACATCGTAAATTTATCGCAAGTAAAAATTGAATGGACTCGTGAATGCGAATCGCGTTAGAATTAGTATAGTGTTGTAAATCCTCCTGGTTGGATTAGAGCCATTAAAAATACGTATTATAACATTTGGTAACACTTTAAGCTTACAATGTTAATTTAAACATACGTTCAGTGTTCTTAAAAATAAAGTTCTTAAGTTTTGCTATCAGAAAGCTAATTAAAAATAAATATACCGATGAATGAAAATATTAAATTATATAGCTTAATTCCTAATTAGAAAAAAACTTGTCGGTTTGGTTTATGATCTATACCATGAAATGGTCACTTGTATAGATGTGACAATCCCTTAATATTATTAGGGGCCAGTAGTTAGGAATCCAGACGTTCGCACTTTTTCTCGATGTTTTTGCGTTTGATGGGAAGCGCGCCTGCGCGTACGATAACGACATACGGTGTTGACGATTTAAGGAAAGTCGCGTGTTGTTTTGAAACGCGATAGGCGCGGCATAGTTTCGATTACCTCTTTCGAGGATTTTTTTTCTCTATTTACAACTAGCGGAATGCTAATTACGCAATATTTCATTTTAGTATGATAAAAGTGTTTACGAAAATCCCGATGGCACACGGCGAGCTTACTTTCAAAATTCATTTTAGAATTTAATTTATGTTGGAGTAAAAAGAGCGTTTATTTTTTCCTTATACCTAATCCTTCTGCTAAATCCAGTCCATCCACTCCGCATTCGCCCAGAGTTTCCCACTCACTGTACATTTTTCAAAGAATCCTTGTTGTAGCAAGTGCGCCTAAATGCCGCGCTCAATTAACATAGAAACAGTATCATATGTTGCGTTCTTTTATTCTTTAAAAAGCACTAAAACGAATAGACTCAAGGTGAAACCATTTACCGAGGCAAAAATCGACCGCATAGAGACAAAGCTTCATCTATACAGTTAGACCGGTAATTCAATGATAGTTAAAAAAAGAATAAATAACGCAGCAGATGGTAAAAAGAAAAGTTGGTCCATTATAAAAAACAAGTAGGAAGTGAAGAAGTGGAAGCTATAGACCCCGGAACCCCTTGAGCGGCCCTGGCACCGATGCACGCATCAATAGCGTGCTCGGCACGTGCTGCACACGCCAGGGAGCTGTTCGCGAGCCCGCGCTTCTTTTTCTCTTTCTCGGTTGCCGCGTCTCTCACTCACACACTTCCTCTTTTATATTCGCGAAAAGACGCTGGTTCATGTAATTTTGGACTTTATTTAATTTCTCCAAATGCACGCTCGTGGCGCCTTCGATCGTTTATCGCTGACAAGTGCTCTTTCTACTATTCATTTATATTTATAATTAATACAGTGAATAATATGAAAGATAAAAGAATTTTTCAAATAGACAGGTTGTATATTGATTGTTGATGTGCAGTAGGTAGACTTTGACGGCAGTTAAATTGTGTCAATAAATTTCTGGAATTAATACTATATATGCAAAAAGGTGTAGGCGACTTTTATGAAAATTGAACTCATCGTCGACAAACTAGCACGTTGTTTAATTTTGCTCTTAAAATAAATTTGCAAGCAAAACTAATCAATTTTTTGTTCTAGAAAAACTAAGAATAAAGTGTCTACTAAATAATACAATTTTTAATACTAAAGTAAGAAAATGGAAAATTTACACAATTGTATATGCAAGATCGATAATTTTATAGATTCAATAACTATATAGAGAAATCGAAAAAATTTTGAACTTGAACTTACAAATACAATGGATAACGATTAAATGCATTTAATCGCATGAATGAGACAGATAAGCGCGTACAATTCTTTACTAAATAAGGAATAGCAAATAATAGAACTTTTTTCAATAAAGGCTTAACTTTGCCTTGTCAAGCTATCGTATCTCACTGTTATCTGTCACAATCTTTCAATGTTATGAGGCGTGGCAGCAGTATCCTTGCTATCCAGCGCAAATGTATAGTTCACTAAAGCCAAAATGTGGATTAGCCGCACTTTCTGAATGTCGAATTGTTGTATACATCAGGCCGTTGGATATCGATCAAATTCGTTGTTATTTGCCTCAGGTACTGCATACAACACGCAGCTGAAGTGCGAACGCGTTGTTGACTCGCATACATAATTATTGACAGATTGGAGAAGGAAAGATTAGGAATAAATTTCAGCAATGAAAAATATGTTTTGGTCAAACATCTTATTAATTCGTCTGAATTGTAGGATGTTAACATAGCTTTTTTCACGATTAGTTGCTTCCGTCGCAAAGCAGATTTTTTTTACATGCACTTAATTACAGAAAAATGGCGCTTCCATGTGAACTAGTAAAAAATAATTCTTTTTTATTTAAATTTCAGTACCACCGGCACTGTTTCCAAGGCTATGCTCGACGACTCACCAAATGCGCATATCGATAAGACTCTGCTAAATAGATATTACGCTCTGCCGCAGCCTGCCGACAAGATTCAAGCCAAGTACATCTGGATTGATGGTACTGGCGAATATTTGAGAAGCAAAACCAGGACGATTAACTTTATTCCGAGCAAACCCACAGGTAAATATTGAATGTATAGGAAAACGGTTACTTTGAACATGATTTAAGGAAATGCAAAAAAGTATTAGAATTTTCTATTTATTATAAAATGAGAAAATATTGTAATAAAAATGAAATTGCAGAACTTCCAAAGTGGCAATACGATGGTAGCTCGACATATCAGGCCGAAGGAGGCAACAGCGACATTTACCTGCTGCCCCAGGCTATCTACAAGGACCCCTTCCGTCGCGGTAACAACATCTTGGTCCTGTGCGACACCTACCTGTCGGACATGACGCCCACCAAGTCGAACAAGCGCAATGCCGCAGCCGCAGCCATGGAGTTAGCCAAGAGCGAAGAGCCGTGGTTCGGTATCGAGCAAGAGTACACTTTCCTGGACTTCGACGGCAGGCCCTTGGGCTGGCCCAAGAACGGTTTCCCCGGACCCCAGGGGCCGTACTACTGCGGTGTCGGCGCCGACAAAGTGATTGCGCGCGACATCGTCGAAGCTCACTACCGCGCCTGCCTCTACGCCGGCGTAGAAATTTCCGGCACCAACGCCGAGGTCATGCCCTCTCAGTGGGAGTACCAGGTAAGCGCGACGCCTCTGATTGCAGAGAAAAAAGAAACAGACAAAAATGAAAAAGGTACTTGAGTATTTGACACCTATTTTCTATTGCAGGTTGGCCCGAGCAAGGGCATCGTCGCTGGAGACGACCTCTGGATTTCCAGATTCATCCTGCACCGCGTGGCGGAGGAATACGGTGTAATCGTGACTTTGGACCCCAAGCCCATGGAGGGCCACTGGAACGGCGCCGGCGCCCACTGCAACTTCTCGACCAAGTCCATGCGCGCCGAGAACGGCATCGAAGAGATCAAGAAGGCCATCGAGAAGCTGAGCAAGAAGCACGAGAAGCACATCCGGGCGTACGACCCGCGCGAGGGCAAGGACAACGAGCGCCGACTCACCGGCAAGTGCGAGACCAGCAGCATCCACGACTTCAGCTCCGGCGTGGCGAACCGCAACGTCAGCATCCGCATTCCCCGCGGCGTCGCCGAGGCCAACAAGGGCTACCTCGAGGACAGACGACCCAGCAGCAACTGCGATCCCTACTCCGTCTGCGACGCTCTCATCCGTACCTGTATCCTCAACGAGTAGAGAATTCGTGGGACGAGAACACGTGCGAAGGATTCATCAATGACAGGGATTCTTTTCGAGTGCATCCTTCATATTCTGACGCACCTTGTAAGATCCACCTTGACATAAGCTTCACTGTCAATCGTGCATCGTAAACGCTAATCGTTTTGTGTATAATAAGCTCAGCCATTCTAAACGCGCTAGTGCCTATAAATGGACACTTGAATAATGCCCGAATAACGGAATTTTAGTTTCGTTTAATAAGATAGAATACCAATTGAAGCGAAAAGGCTCATTTAATATTAATATTAATTTACATTCCTTTTTCTCCGAAATTTGGTCAAGTAAGCTTCAAACTAAACGTTCACTTGTGAACTAACAGTTATCTTTTGAAAAATACTAATCCGACCGATAATCCCTTATATGTACAAAGGACTTATAAAACCTAATATAAACAGATCAATTTTAATGTATATTTCCACCATTTTCGACGAATTTTACGCGAATTTTATGCAATTTTCGGAAGTTGTATAAGTCCTTTTCAACAGGGATGACATTAAAAACTATTTTTACCGATTGCTTTCAATTTTAACTGCTTGCGCTATTAAGAGATTGTTTATTTTCCAAAGATCAAGCATACGAAATGATTTTAATTTTGATGGAATATTTTTATTGCAAATTATATAGAGTGCATAGTGAGAGAATTGTAAATGCACAGAAGATAATAACAATGTTGCCGATTAATCGTTCTTTTATAAACACGTTGTCACTGTCAGATTTTAAGTTTCTCTTCAAAGTTATATATATATATATGCAGAGGAATTGAAGCATTTTAGCATTAGATGCTATATTATATACGATTTTATTGATTTGTCTATTAAAGAGTCTTTTACATAGGATAATTATTATGTGTAACTTTTTATCAATATAGTCATTATAGCTTGTATATTTTCATACTTGTAAAATATAAGAATCACTATTTTCTATATGAGCACTCAGATACGGCTAATTTTGTTGTGCAACTAATCATGGAATTTATTTCACTAATAAAATGTAAATGTCTTTACATTCTTTGTTATATTTAGAAATTATTGATTTAATTTGTAAAAATGACATGGACATTATTTTTGCTAGAATTTTCAAGAAAATTTTTTTAAATAAAAAATGGTACCTGTTGGGTTGCAAAATAAATTATTATGTAAAACATCAAATAATCATCTTTTTTCTATGCCTTTCCTTGCTTATTCCTTCTATTACCTAAAACTTAATTTAACCAAAATTTAAAAATTATTCAAGAGAATTGTGTACTATATATCTCTCAACCATTTTCTCATTAAAAACTGAATAAATATATGTACTACAATTACTTTCATCTGCTTTCATTAAATTTCCGAAAATATAAATGTAATTATACTAATATGGTACCTCCTATGTCCTATAATTTTTTTAATTAATTAGTTTTCTACTCAACAGATCCTAATCCTAATTCTAATATTGAAAAAAATTCAAGAATTACAATTTACAATGTTTATAAATCAGCTTAATTACATTTAAATATATATAGCAATCTGTATGTATACGAATTCTGAATTAATTAATTTTGCTGTTTATTTACAATAATAGTAAGAACCAAATTCTTTTAATTTATTATTATAAAAATACGGACTTTCTTACAATTTCAAAAGATTATCCAATTCCAATAGTTAAAAAAAATACGAACATGTATGTATATATGTGCCTATATATAAGTTATCGCTGCTCAAGTGCTCACAGTCAGGAATCTGTTACCTCCTGTTACCTCTTACTGTCATAACCTAAAAATGCGCTAAAAGGAGATTGTTTTATCAGAGATTTGTTGTTAACCTCGTAGATTAAAAATGAATTATTCGACTTTCAGATCCTGCTTAAAGTTAGTAACTTATCGTGGTACTAATCAGATTTTAAACAATTCAAAAAATCCATTATTATGTTTATCAAACAATTCGCACACACTCTTCATCACGCGAACGGTTTTGACAAGACCAAAAGAATTAGATGAACTGAAGAAGCGGACCAAAGAACGCATTGATCAGGATGACGGATATTATAAAAATCCTAAATAATCCCATTCTGAAGACATTGGTGCTTACGGATACTTCTTACTGGTACAAATATTTGTCTTTATTTTGTTATGAAATACATACTATTTTACCTCTATCTTTAAATAATTTCTATTGAATTTTTTTAAGTGTATACCAGTGATAGCCACTGGACTTGGAACATGGCAAATTAATAGAAGAACCTGGAAATTAAATTTAATTAAAGATTTAGAAGAGCGAATGTCTAGAGAGCCAATTGAAATGCCGGAAAAGTATGTCTTTACATAATGTAACATAAAATGTTATAGTTATCTTCAAAGATAAACTGTTATATTTAAACATTTTTATCGCAATTTTAGTTTAGACGATCTTGCTAATCTAGAGTATTGCCCTATTAAAGTTAGAGGTGAATTTTTGTATGATAAAGAGTTTGTGGTAGGTCCAAGGACTTTAATTATTGATGGACAAGGGGCTACAGAAGGAAGAGGAAACTTAATTTCTGGTAGTGCCTTAAACAAAGGATATATTGTTATTACACCATTTAAACTAGAAGATAGAGAGTATGTATTTTGCTTAGAATGTATTAACATAAATGTAATGTGAAATTAGAAAAACAATTTTATTTTCAGATTGACCATTCTTGTGAATAGAGGATGGTTACCAAACAAATATAAACATGCAGAAGAAAGAAAAAACTGTGAGGTTCACGGAACAGTAGAATTAATTGGAGTTAATAGGCTTAATGAAATACGACCCCAATTTGTTCATAAAAATAATCCAGAAAAGGAAATATGGCATTACAGGTAATAAAATTTTTTAACATGTAATAACTATGTGCATTAGATAATATAATTATAATAAGTATAAATATTATAAGTATTATAAGTCATGTATTGAATTAAACCAATTTATTTGTATTCCCTGTAGAGATGTATATGAAATGGCAGAATTTGCTGGTACAGAACCTATTTTCTTAGATATGGTTAGTCCTGATTTTGGAAAAGGAATGCCAATTGCTGGACAGACAAGAGTAAATCTAAGAAATGAACATTTAAGTTATATTGTAACATGGTATGGTATAGCAGCATTTACTGGATATTACTGGTACCGGATTTTTATTTTGAAGAGACCCATTTTTTAAGATTATTGAAAATTTAATTTTGTAAAAAAAATTGTATCATAGTGTAAAGTTATTTGTCTTATTGTTAATAACTTTTATTAATTAAATAAATTTTACAAACATAATTAAAGTAAATAAAATTTAAAATTTATAAAGTATAAGTATAACATCTTTTTAATTTTTATACAAAATTATACTAAAAGTAGTAGTAATAAATGTTTAAATTTGTATGAATGTATACACATTAAAATATTCAATGTTATTCAGATACTTGACTATCACGAAGTTAAATACTTTCGTCCATAAAATTGAGCTTTCTTTTCGAAGCCAACAGATTTTATTGGTGTGTTTAATTTGTAGAAAGGATTCATTGAATACTGAAATTAAATATGATTAATTTTGTAACTTAAAGTTAAGAAAGTAAAAATATATTTAAATTATGAAATATTACCTTAATATAAGTTTCATACATTTCATTAAAAAAATTTTTTATTCCATCATCGTTTTTGCAATCGTGGACCATAATAAAGCGAATGTGAGTTGCAGTTACAAAAGCACTGACAAACCACTGATTAAATTTATCTACTATTTTAAGATGCATATTGGTAGTTTTCCATACATGCTCGTCTACTAAGTCGAGAGCAGCATGAGCAATGAACTGACTCAAATGAGAATGATCTTCTTTCTGTAAGTTTTTTTTTTATTTCAATATTAAAACTATTTTATTCAAGCTTATATATTCTCTGTATAAAATATTTTTTATAGTGCGGTTGGCAATAATTAATTTTTTAGTAGCAAAGTTACACATACCTTTGCATCTTTACTGGAGTTACTAAATTCAATTTCAAACAGAGGATTGTCTGCATGTCCAACAATTGCAAAATAGTAACTTGATGTCATGGTTTTTTTTCTACAACTAGCTTGTCATATAAATGTTAAGGTAATTCACATCTATATTTTTAACTGCATAAGAGTAGCAATGAATGATAAACAAATGTTTGACAATCAATTCGAAGCATAACCTAATCTGACATCAATAAAAACTGCCATCTATATATAAGCTAGGTATGTTGGCATTATTACTCTATGCACTGGCGCATATCAGCAACCGATAAAGAAGTATAAAAATATTGTTGATGGTGGCTGCACCGCTGCGGCTGTGCGGCATTTTAGCAACCTCAAACACGTAACGCGAAGCTGAAATGTGTAACGCGATTCGTGAATAAACACATACGCACACATCCCGGTGAAGCAATTTTCGTCGAGCAAAACGTCACCGCGTTCTCAAGGTAGCTGCTGAAGACTGAAGTAGCGTATATAATTTTTGGCAACCCTCTGTCGACCTTCCTTACTGAGCTTTCAAGTTTCAAGTTTACTAGAGGACGGCCACACGACTCGCGACCGTATTTTCTGATCAAATAAATTATTAGGGATCGCGGATTCTGTCCGGTATTTTATCAATCGCACAACCACAGCACATTTTGCGGGTGAGAAGATGCTACAAGTCGATGACCGGAAGGTAAGTCTTTGCGAACTTGGAAAAATTCCCTTTTATAAAGCTCCTCGTTATTTATCCTCTTTTGTACTGAAATTATTACTACAAAGTCAGTAGTTTAAGTATATGATCATTAAACAGGCCGCTTAATTAAATCAAATCTTTTTTATTTTACTCGTTTAAACAAACTTATTTAACTTAACAATTGAACCAAAGATCGTGCAAAGTGTGCACGTAAGTATACTAATCGCTCTGCATAATTCATTTATCAGAAGAAATTCGTACATTAATGAGAATGTGAGGTATATTTTTAAATCCCTGTATTCCTTGTAAGTGTACGTAAATGCTAAACGATATTGTGCACGTAAGTACATGTAAACTTCGTAAACTCTAAATTTTGGGGTTATGATGAGGACGTGCAGTCTCCTATATGTATTATGACAAAATTTTTTTATAAATTTATGTTATTACCTATTTTAAAAACTAAAATAATAGACATAATTTGATATTAAATTGTTTGCATTAAAATTTTATTCTTATAAAACTAACAGCTAAGGTTGTTGTTAAACACACACAAATTTACAAAATATAATTTTCGTAAAATATTTTTTCTTTATGACAAACGTCTGATGCAGCAAAAAATCGGCATAGATAAGAACTGCCGCGGCGCGCGTTATTGGTGTCTAATTAGCAAATTCGTATATATACTTATGGTTGACTTATACATAGTACATACACACCTATGTACACTCGAACGAATGTCCCAAATGGCAACGTCGCCCAAAAAATGTAAAAAATAAAAAACAAAAGAAAATCGAAATTTTTATACATGGGATTTTTCCAGCAATATTGACATTTTTGGGACCGTTCTAAAAGAATTAAATTCGGTTGAGTGTACATGCACATGTTTAAATATGTACATTTACATATATTTAAACTTCTATCATTAAAATCATCGACTATAGAGTAAATTTGTATATATTTATTCACGAAAACATTTAATTTTGTACTGATAAATGATAAATTAAAATAAAATTATATTATTTTAATTTCATAAGGTCTTAGAATAAATATTTGTCTACAATGTTACGATGCGATACCGTGCAATGTTCATATAGTGTAAATATAGATAATTTTAAATTTTAAATATATATGAATATAGTTTACGATCTACCCATTTATATTGATGCTAATTTAAATTCCAATTGTAAAAGAGCCAAAGTGCAGATCACATTAATAAAATAGCTTCGTTCAAAATCAGAGATGGGAAGAAAAAAATGATATATCGTTGCCACTGAAAACTGTACGATCCAGGGCCAATAAATGAAAAAGAACAGGAAGATGTGCATATATACATATATACGTCAAAGTTATTAATTCATTTTTAGATCGAACCGATAACAATTCATTCAAAGAATTATTTTATACATTTTATTTAAAAAATTAATTTTCCAAATACATGTAGTTTTTAAAATTTATTAACATCGATAACGTATCAACATTTAAAATTGATTCCCTCCTAAAAGAAGACCATTTAATCTACTTTATCGTATAGAATAGAATAAAGTGTCAATGACTTTATAACCTGCAGGAAGACCGTTTGTTAAAAATCTATTCTTATAAGAATTTTATTACTCAATTGAATAGTTTAACAAGTTTGTCTTTACTTAAAAGAAAATTATTAGATAATACATATCTTTTTATTTAACACACCCACACCGCATGAAATTTAATGTTTATAATTGTCGTATATAATAATCTATCTTTATGTAAACTATATTATTGTAATAAAGTTTCTTTGAATTCGGAGACTCAATTTTTATATATATAAGATGTTTTAAAGTTCATCAGTTTTACAAATGTACATACATCTATTTTTACTCGAGCATTTTTAACGAATTCTATTTTTAAACGCAATACGACTATTCGAGGAGCATACCTAATTATTATAAATCACCGAATAAGTAATCAGTAAGGCCAAAAATCTACTCTTGGTCATTCGCGAAGAACGTGAAGAACACTCGTATAATGATGCAATAAGATTCCAAACTCGAACGAGGAGCGTGACCTTCGAAGTAGATAATACTCACTTTTCAACAGACAAAGATGGTGATAAATTTTTTCTAAAAATGATCCTTTAGATAACAGTAAAGATCGCGCGTTCTTTAGAGAAATATACCCTTGATACCGTCATTGAAGAGAGCAAATGAGTAAGAAGATTTAAAAAAAATTGTGAATAGATTGAGATTTGTAGGTTTGCCCTACAGTGTGAACTATTATAAACAATATTTTACAATAGCAATAATATTTTATGTTTTCGTAAGGGTATGAGAAATATAGAAAACATTTTTAGACAAAAAAAGAAATTTATTTGAAAATGCCATGAACATGACTAAGAAGTGCAGAATACCAAGAAAAAATCAGTCTACCTTATAAGTTGTTTAAAGACGCACAGATTGTCTTACAGCAGTATAACCGACAATAATTAATTTTTTTACATAAAAATAAAATTTACTCACATTCTCTTGTAAAAAAAGTTTTATATGAAAGGTTATCAACAATAAACTTGCGGCACAATTAATCGCTAATGATAAAGAAATTTTCTGGCATACCTAAGATCAGTTTCCTTTAAGGAATGAATGCAAGTACGAACGTTAGAATTAAAATTTCGGACGTTTCAATTTAGCAGGTTAAGCTTTTTTCGAGTCAAACTCTCTTGTACGCAAGATAGTCTCGCATCCGCGATCTCTGGAAGTACGAAGATAATAAAGCGACGCGCACACATCCATTGGGCTCGGCCCCCTCCGCGCGGCCCGCGATAATGAAGAGGATGGGCCCGCGCCAGCCACGCGCATTGCCGGATCAGTCGTTCGCGCTTCAGAGTACGCGTACCGGGACCCAGCCAGAATAACTGAACGAGCAACGTCCTAACCACACACATCATGGAACTTTTAATGCAACGGGTTTACGTGAGTTTTTAATGCGCTTTGGCAATTGGCGTTCAAAGAGTTCGAGGCGAACGAGGAGACGATCAGCCAGGGAGCCGGCGACGGCGACCACGGCTGCGACCGACTTGCCGACTTGCCGACTTGCCGACTCGCCGACTCGCCGCAATAGGCGCGCGCGCTAATATCAATTTACTTCTGCAAGTGGATAATAATTCGCTTTGCCTTGTATTTTCCTTTTTATTAGTAACAGCCATTTCTTTTATTAAAACTAGTTTATTGACGTTCCTATAGGGCTAGCCTTCTATATTCAACGAAAATCGTTTAATTTATTTTTGTTCTGTTACGTTTCGCGTTATTAGACTTACACAACAGCCTATTTTCTGTGACATTTATCGCCAAGCAGGTATTTAACTCACAATTATAAACAACAATATTATGAGTAATTGTTATTTCTAATGTAATACTATTAATTGGCAAACACTTTTAACAGAAAAAGAGTCAGCTTAAATTTGAAAATTCATATAGATTAATGATGTAAATTATCGTTTATTATACTATTTGAGGAAACGATTTTTTCTCATAGATGAATCTCTATTCTTCTGTCATTTTGCTGTCACGTTAAGATTAGCTCGTAAATAGATGACAACGCGTAAAAATAATTTTGAAAATGAAAATAAATGAGCTTGAAAAATTTGCGTGCCGCAGAAAAGCAATGTTGCTGTAGTTCATTTAAACTAATCTAATTTTATTCTGATTTCGGTATATTATTATATACAGTGTTATCATGTCGTAGCATCATGCATGCATCAGAAGCGTGTTTGAACACATTTGATCGTCGGATGCTTAATCGCAGAGCGCGGTCGATATCAGAATAGGAAAATTACGCATATATCTGGAAAATATCGAAAGACGTCAGTGTCATGGAAAGCGTGTCACCATATTAAAGAGAAATAAAACAAGCGACTTTAATCTAGAAGACGAGGCGATAACTGATTGCATAAGCGATTGTATATATATATATAAAATGAGTTTTGTCTTGTAATCGTGATAATTTGTTTCCTCTTAGAAGTCAGAGAGGCTTGACGCCGCAACGAGTGAGAACGTGTATAGAAGTCAGGCAGTTCCTCAAATTTTGTTACTTTAACATCACAGGTCGGATTGAAACGACCACTTATTTGCTGTCAAGAGTTTTCACATTTTTACTTCCCGTGTACGACGTTCTTATTCGAGTGAGCAATTAAAATTATTTCTTTTTATTTAAACAAAGCAAGTGTGACCCTTCATAGGGTAAAATTATTCCAGACAGGATCGCGAATAAATATAATACTTAATTTACTTTGTGAATAAAAAACCGCGATTTAAAATAACTAGCATTAAAAATAATTTGTATAACATTTTTTTAATAAATTTTCTTTAAATTTCTGCAATCGTAGTTTTTAAAATAATCTTCTATAAAATAGCGCAATTTTATAACGTTTTGTTACTTTTGAATTAATTTATAAATGATTATAGTTTAATGTAAGATGTGAAAAAAATTTAAATCAATAATTCGTAATCTTACATTTTATTCGTTCAAAAATTCAGCCAAATAAATAAATAAGTTCAGAACTAACAGAATAAATAATCACGTATCACAAATGTCTAATAGTGGTTATTGCAAAGAAGTCGACATACATGTCAAAGGTCTTAAGAGAAAAATGATATTTCATAAATTTTAATTAGAGTGCGTAATTCATAACAGTCAAGAGCATTAATACTTGAGAAACATAATAAATTTTCCGCTAAAAACGTGATTCGTACGTGATAAATATTACAATTCTAGAACGTGAATGAAACAATATGTGATAATAGCGTTACAATTATTAATAAAAAATCTTGAATGTTATCAGTGAGCCTATTGGGTAATTTATCAAAGAATTTAAATTCTCAACGAAATTCCGATTTAAGTAACCGTCTTCCCAGATATCTTCAGTTTGTTACCAAAACAAACTGATTCCAGTGTACTATTTAAATATATTACAAAATATTTTTTTATTTCATAGCAGAAGAGTTTTTTCTTTTCGTCAAGAGATTAATGTAAATGCTGTTAATTTCAGTCGCGGGGTCACCAGCGGAGTTTGTCGGATACACAAGCGTTTAAGGAACGAACAAAGCGGGATGCTTTGATCGATTTGGAGACTGAATTGGGTAATATTGCATCTACCGTGGCAGATCACGAAAAAGAAGCCATAATGAGGCAGCACGATGGTTTTAAAAGGCTGTTCGAGAGATTCCTCGAAGAAGGTGGACCTTCATTAAACTGGGACCAAATTCAAAAATTACCTGAAGGAGCGGTAAATCATTTAATTACTAATATCCATTTTTTTAATTTTTACATTTTATATTAATTCTTGAAATACTCCTTTTTTAAAATTAAAAATAGATTAAAGACTATGAAAATCTTCCGGATCCTGCTACAGAAGATATAAAACAACTATTGAGTAAATTAGTTGTTATAAAGTTAAATGGAGGTCTAGGTACTAGTATGGGTTGTCATGGACCAAAATCTGTTATAACTGTTCGCAATGGCCTTACGTTCTTGGACTTGACTGTGCAGCAGATTGAGGTACTTCATTACATCACAAATACTTTCATTCTTGCAATATTGAGAAACTAATTTATTTTAACAATTCTTATTTCCAGAACTTGAACAAAGCTTATGGCTCAAATGTACCCCTAGTTTTAATGAATTCCTTTAATACGGATGATGACACGCAAAAAATTATTAGAAAATACAAAGGAATAGATATCGAAATTCATACGTTTAATCAAAGCTGTTATCCGCGTATCAGTAAGGAATCTCTTCTGCCAATTGCAAAGCATGGCAAAGTAGACGAAGATATCGAATCGTAATTTTCTATTGCTTAATACTGTAATTATAATTAGTCATTGTTACACATTCTTCATTTTGCTTATTATTCAATTTTGCTTTAGATGGTATCCTCCGGGTCACGGAGATTTCTATGAGAGTTTCCGTAACTCTGGTTTATTGAGTCTTTTGCTCAGTCAGGTGACAAATATCACAATTATTTTCATGTCCTGCAAACTTTTGTTTTAATAGTTATATTTGTTTCCTTTACATTAGGGACGGCAATACTGTTTCATTTCAAACATTGACAATTTGGGCGCTACTGTTGATTTAAGAATTTTAAGGCTACTTTTAGCACCAGAAAAAACTGCCGAAATTGAATTTCTAATGGAAGTTACTGATAAAACAAGAGCTGATGTTAAGGTAAAATTAAATCTAGAACAATAAAATAAAAGTTCTGATGTTTTTCTTACCCATTTTCTAATTTTGCTTTATTTTGATTTTAAAATAATTCTGTATTATATTTTTTAGGGTGGTACTCTAATTCAATATGAAGATAAACTTCGCCTTCTCGAAATTGCCCAAGTTCCAAAAGAACACGTGGAAGATTTTAAATCCGTTAAATTATTTAAATATTTTAATACCAACAACTTATGGATCAAACTCGATGGTAAATAGTCAAAGAGAAACATTAAACGGAAAGAATTTTATTATACGAAAAAAATTTTAATCGGTTTTGCCTTTTAGCTATTGAGCGAGTGTTAAGTAGAGGACCGCTCGACTTGGAGATTATTGTTAACAATAAAACCTTCGAAAATGGATTAAATGTAATTCAACTTGAAACTGCTGTAGGGGCTGCTATGAAAATTTTCAATGGAAGTTGTGGTTAGTATGCTGAAATATGTTTAAAATTTTATAATGAATTAATAATAATTATTAATAATTATTTTACAGGAATACATGTTCCACGTAGTAGATTTTTGCCTGTAAAAAAGACCTCCGATCTGCTACTTGTAATGAGTAATTTGTATACATTGAAAAATGGTTCTTTGGTGATGTCTCCTAAGCGTATGTTCCCAACAACTCCTCTTGTTAAACTTGGTGATAATCACTTTTCAAAGGTTTGTTTTAACAAATTAAATTTGTGCTAATTATTTCATTATGTACATATATAACGTAAAATAAAACTTTCAGGTAAAAGAATTTTTAACAAGGTTCCCTACAATTCCTGATATTTTGGAATTGGATCACTTAACTGTCTCTGGTGATGTCACTTTTGGTAGGCAGGTAGCTTTAAAGGGTACTGTCATCATAATTGCAAATCAAGGCGAACGAATAGATCTTCCATCAGGCACAATCTTGGAAAACAAAATAGTTTCTGGAAACTTACGAATTTTAGATCATTAATTTTAATGCATACGTGAATTACATTTACTTTTATTAGGTTTTTATCCATGTCCGAAATCTAATTGGCAAATTTTTAATCAAAATATTATTTCCAGTCATTTATTAGACTTTATAGTATTTTTTTTAATTTTGTAGCACATTTGCTCAATTTGAAATCTACGTCTTTGTGTTATTTATTCGATTAGCGCAAGTTTAAGTATCAGGGCTGTGTGATACCAGCCATAAAAAAACCATTGAATTGTTTTTATCAAAATATTCATAATTTTAATTATATCAATTATCGGAAAGCTATTTTATTTGTATTTATGAAATTGTTAAAAATTAAGTATTGCTAAATTCCATTTTTTCGTACATGGAGTTAGCATGCATTAGATCTTAGCTATATATTTTAAGATTTTTATTAAAATTTGTTGAACGTTTGAAAATATAAATCAATTTTGATAATCTATTTTACAAGATCTATTTTTTTTCCTATTAACAACATAAAATTAATATGAAAAATTGTGATCAAATTATGAACTGAAATTCGTCACATATTCAATAAATTCTGCTTATTATATTTTCTGATTTGTATACTAATATTATTTAGAATAAAAAAAGTGTTTGCTTTTACTGGCTAATCCTTCTTGGATGTTACCCAAATGCTAGCATTTTAAAGGTGAATATACTAAGGTGATGTAGATCCTAAGCCTCACAAAGAAAAAAAAAGTTGAATACAAGACACAATTATTTCTTAATAATAAATTGAATTTTGTTTGATTAAGTAGGGCTTGTTATCAAATTACAGCCCAGGGTAGATCTACTGAAACTTTATTCCTGTGCATAGTTACTTCAAATTATTGCAACTCAACAATGTGTTTGCATTTCCTTAATACAAGTTACCTTAAGAAGTTAATAATTAGTAGAGGTGATATACATTTATGCAAGTTATTGAGTGTATACATATATAAAAAGAACGTTATTTTATAAATAGTTATTTATTTAATAAAAACATTGTATAAAATTTATAAGGAAAAGTAATAATCACGTTGATTCAAGGTGGCTTTTGGAATGTCGTTTTAAGCTGAAAGCTTGTGAAAATGTTTGATTACATTGACTGCATTTATAAGTCTTTAACCCAGTATGAAGATTAACGTGTCTTTTTAAATGACTTGCCAACTTAAATCTTTTTCCACATATTCTGCATTGGAATTTTCGTACAGAATCGTGAGAAGCTTCGTGACTCTTTAAATGACTAGATTGAGCAAAACTTTTGTCACAAATTTTACATTTAAAAGGTTTAATTTTTGTGTGAGTCCTCATATGCTCAACAAGATTACTTTTTTGGTTGAAAGACTTCTGACACAAACTGCACTTGTAAAATCTAGAAGGTGCATGAGAGCGCATATGAACTTTCAAAGAATATTTCTGACAAAACAATTTGTCGCAAATATCACAATGAAATAATCCTTTACCAGTATGAAACTTCATGTGCCTCTTGTAACTCTTAATAAAATGAAATTGCTTTTTACATTGGATGCATTCAAAGTTGACCTTTTCTTCAAATGATTTAGAATCATGACTTTTCATGTGCTCATTTAAATATGATGGATAAGAAAATATCTTTTGACAAATATGACACTGATGTATATTTGTTCTTGTGTGTAATCTGATGTGGGCTGTAAGCTTATTTTTTGAAGAGTACAATTTGCCACAATGAATACACTCAAATGGCTTTTTTCTACTATGTGATACTTTATGTGATAGAAGTTTTGATTTCTGGTTAAATATTCTAGAACAAATGTCACATTTATAATGATTAGATCTTAAGATTTGACCAGATGTTTCTTTACATAAATTTTGTAGATCTAATGAAATGGCAGAGGAATTCACATCATTAATTTTTTTATAACTACTTTCATGTATTTGAGTTGTAAAAGTAGAATTTTGAAATTCATCTCGAGGTAATAAACTAATTTTATCATAAGAAAGAGTTTGTATAGAATTTTCAACAGACTGATTTAAAGATCTTTCATAACTAACATTTCTTTCAATTTGATCAGAATTGTCCTCTACTTCAATGTTAATTTCATCACTTGATACATCAATATTTTCTGAATTGTGTGCTATACTGTGATTTTCTAACTGAGTTCTGTTGGTAAACGTGTAATTACAACGAGAACATTGCAATGCACAAGATGCTCTGTTATAAATAGAGTTATGTCTTGTTAATGCATGTGAATTTAATTCATTTGATGCAACACATGACGGTCTTTTATCCACAAAATTAAGAGAGTCATTGTTATATCTACTTAAGTTTAAATAAGTATTAGCTGATTGGATAACATGCATATGTTCAGAATTTTCTTCTACTTGATAAAATGGAGGATGCAAGTGGTATAATTCTTGGTGATTAGTAAAAATTCTGCAATCAGGATATTTTGATACATTTGGTGAATGTGATAATGGTACAAAATTTGAATTTTGTTGGTAATAATTTTTTGCTTTAGATACTCTAATAGCAGCTTGTTTAAGTGCTTGATCTGCAGCTCTGCATTGTTCTCGAAAAAGAAGAGCAGATTCAGCTCTTGTTACACATCGATCACACATTTTTTCTGGAAGTCCATCACCTTGGGAAATCTTGAAAAATAAAAAAAACGTTTTACTTCCAGAAGCAATTGATATTAAAATAAAGTTAATAATATGTTAATACCTCCAAACAAGAAAGTGATTGTAGTTTAGCACCTAAGGAAGATTCTGGTGGACCAATAAATAGACATACCATTTTGTCATTGTCCTCTCTTAAACAAGTCCTGCATACTTTACTGATATTTTCACTGTCAATTGTTTTAGTTACTATAAACATTTTTAATTCATAAAGTTAATGTTTTATCTGTGTCTTTATACAATAACTGTTACATCTACATTTTAGGTTATATCATTTATCTCAATTTGTCCTCGCACTTCTTTTATGCTTTTATACAGTACTACTTATCCACTGAAAGTAAAATAAATTTTAACAATATCATTTATGTAGTTCTATCAATATATTTAATAAATAAAGATGTATACATGCATCACTAGATCCTACAGTCCTCTACAGTGCGTACTGCGTACACTTTACATGACTTATCCCGACATTCCCGGCTTATCCCAGGCATTCTTCGTTCCGCCAAAATTAATAAACACTATATAACGGAACGGCTGGAACAGCTAAGTATTTTAATAATCAACCCTCAACTAATATGTACATACGGTGTAATCAAGAAGAAGAAGAATACTCAACCCTCAACTTCTCATTGATCTATTGGTGACAAACTGAATTAAAAACTGGTTTCATCAGTCGGAATTTGCAAGTTAATTTTGTATTCTGTAAATTACATTCCGCAATTACAAGGGAGGTAAAATAAAAGACTGGTCCCAGATCGCATGTAAATTCTCACCCGAGGCGAAGCAGAGGGTGACAAACGTGCGATCTGAGGCATTCTTTTTACCTCCCACGTTGCGTATAGTACTTTTCATATATTTTTTTTTCTATATTTTTTTATACTATTACGCATACAGCGAGTCGAAATCGCCGAATTTTCAAAGCGCCGCGGGGCGGAAAAGCGGTATTTTCGGCGAGCGTGTGGTGAAAATTACTATTGATGGAATACTAGAAAAGATTTATGTCATGCAAATAAAAATGAGAAAATTAATAAAATTTCATTTAAAAGCTTTATTTAAAAAAACTTTGAACGACCCTTATTACAATATAAAATTTTAGAATCATTCAAAAATATTAAATAGTCTAAATAACAGGTTTCATTAAATTGGTATTTTCTTTAAGTACTTTATTTATTTTTAATATTATTATTTCGTAAAATGTAAATATATACGAGTGTTAGAGAAAAAACTGTAAGAAATAAAAAATAAAGAAATTTTTATTTCATGCAATATGAGTAAATTTAGAATGAAATAGAATGAAGTAAATAGTAGAATATTACTTAAAATTAATTCACGTGGATGATTGAAAACGAAGAAAAAAAATGAAATACAAGTATATATAAAAAGAGAATATTTTTTAAAAAAAGGGAGGACAGCCGGACGATTAAAGGTAAAAAATTGTTGCCTGATTTGCACGAGTATAAAAAAGGCAATTGGAATTTGCTGATTGCTTTTCTTTGAAATAGTTGTCAGTGTATAGAAGAAAACGAGCATGTCGGGTATTTGTCACGCATTCAAGAGGCAATACGTGCGCGCAATACTGCAGTGCTACGATTGTGCTCGCATATAGGGCTGTACATAAATTGTATCTAGTCATTGTCTGAATATTGAATGAGAATAGAATTTTCATAGCACGATTTTACCTATGTGTTTTTCGGAACGCTGATTAGGTTGAATTTGAATAAAGCCCAAAAGGGAACTATTATACAGTTATTATTATGCAGATTCCATAGGTGGTTATCAGTTAAAGAGGACCTGCATTTCGCCCAGCAAATATTGATGAGGCTAATATAGTGGCAATTGAGGTATCGGCAATCAGTTTATTGATCGTCCTCCATATCTGCTTGCACATTATAAAGCTACTGCAATAATGATGCAGGGACATTATCATGATCGGTACATCGCCTACCCAGGGGATATACAAGCAGTCCTGGTTGCTGTCAAATTGACACGCAATCGCGCAATTGCATTGGTACCTACACCCTAGGGAGTCGGGACATCGAGAATGGAGTGAGAGTGAGTGAGAAAGAGAGAGAGAGAGAGAGAGAGAAAGAGAGAGATAGAGAGAGAGAGAGAACTAGCAGAGTCAGGACTGTCGGGAGCTATTATACTGATTACTGGAGAGTGTGGAGACTTGATTCGCACCCTAATATATACTGAGGCGCGGCGCTGGGGTTCAGGGCTCTACCTATCCACGTTTCGGCCCTGTATGCGATCAACAAGTAGTCGTACGAGGCTCGGTTCAGGTCGGCGCGTACGGCTTGTGATCGTTTTGCCCTCCTCCTCTTTTTTACATTGCAAATTTACGTTGATTTTCCTTTAATATCTCGAATTGTTTATGAATGAATTAATTTTTCCGGCGAGCTTATGCGAGAATTTTTAAACTGGCTGAGCGTACGCCAGGAGGCAAAACACTGTACCTCGTGTAGTAGTGTGTACGATGAACGGCTGCGGAACAAAGTAGGCGAGTAGTGGGGGGAGAACGCGGTACACTCGTAGTCCGTATATACGCTGCTCGTGTACGAGGCAACGAGGCGCGGGCGGCGTCCCCGCTTTCTCCGTCCCCCCTCCCTTCCTCCCCACTGGTAGAACGCGGCGGTCCGCGAGCCGCGGCCGGCGTGCGAGCCGCGAGGCAGTTAGTTGGCCAAGCGCAGCCCTGAACGCGCAAACGCTCCGCGCGCTCCTTCCCCTGCGTTGTTACCTATACACAAACGGGCGAACCGATCGGCGCCTCAGCGCCTGCGAAGATGAGGAGGCACGCTGGAGACAATTCGGATGTGCAATTGTGAGTCAGTGTAGGATCGGTGCGATTGCTAAATGCCGGGGAGGCTAGCGCCGAGGTAAAGTTCACGAGTGCGGGAGCGTGCGAGGCAGCAGATCGGAAAGGACGCGCGAGCCGAGCGCGGAGCGTGCCTACCTGTACGCGTACCTAGCTGGAGCTCGGACGAAGGAGAAGAAAGAAAAAGAAGCCATGGCGGCGGCGGTGCGCTGGCGCTCTGCCGCGTCTTGGGCCCGCTGGCCCAGACCCAGAACGACGCCGTTCACCTTCCTGCTGCTCGTTCTGCTTCTTGGCGGATCCCACGGTGAGTTCATTCTTCACTTGGGGCATGCGAGCCCCACCTCGTTGTTCAGTCGATGTTACATTTTTCTCCTTCCCCTACTCCGCCGATTACACATCAGACACATCAGACTCGATAACGGAGAGAGAAACAGGGATCGTTATGTCTGATCGGTATGAGGCTACTAATAATGAACAAATCTGCAAAACGTTTTCTTCGTTCAACGAATCAATAAAACCCTTGAATTCATCATCTAACAGATAAGTTTAGCTTACTCAGTAAAAGAACCAATGAGTCAGCCAGGTTAAAAATGAACTTGATAAGCTCGTGCATGAGGTACAGAGTAAGATTAGAGGTTACGATCATATACCAATATTAATAAAATATTTCCAAGATTACTTCAACCATTTAGTTAAATTGAAAATTATTTACTATTAGAAGGATTTTTTTTAAACAATAATTATTAGCTGGCGGTTATTATTAATTGCAATAGAAATAACTTAAACATTAAAGTTAGAATAAAGTATAGTAAAAATATATCGATAGAAAGCTATTAGAAGTATTAATTAACTGGTGACATTGGATCTTGCAGAAAGATGTAGAGCGTATAGTAAAAAGTAGGAGTATATATCGTCTCTCCCTCAAGTCCTGTCACTTCATTCTCTGGCTAGGTGGAATACCGATTTACAAAATCTTACGGAGCCAATAGTACGCGCTCGAATGCATATGCTGATATGCATGCATGAATGCCCGAGATTAAGTACTCGTAAATCCGTGGGAATGTTCGGCTCGGATTCTGTTTCTTTAAGTAGTTACTCAGCAGTCCATGCACGTCATTTAATACTTCCCTTTGATCATAATAAACAAACTTGAGCTTCATTCATAAAGATTGACGCTCCAAAAACGTCGTTGCTTTTAATTTCAAATGCGCGTACAATGACTCTTGACTGGCGAATGTAATAATGCTTGTGCATACTTAAAAAAATGCTTTAGGAAGGTGAGTCGAGTGAGGTTGAAAAGGCTGGAAATAGGAAAGATGTAGAAATAAGTGTCGTGCAAAACGCGAAAAGAGTGGAAGGAAGACGAAGGAGAGCGGCAATACGGTGAGAAAATAAAAAAATGAAAGAAAGGAAAGGAAAAGGGAGTAAAGTAAGGAGCGAAACTTTGTTAAGGGGAGGGGAGAAGGAAGAGACAGAAAGAAGAAGAGCGAGTGAGCGAGTATGCGGGGTCGCCGGCCGTTTATTGTAGGTGCAGCAATCGTGAAGAGTCTCACACGAGTGCGAACGAATGTCTTTACGAGAAGCGCTTCTTGCTTGTATTGGCTTATAGGGCCGTGCACCTTCAAGTCTTCGCCCCGCGTCTCGCGTCACCTCGTTCCGCCGCTTGACAGAAACTAGTCGAAGGAAAACGAGTTTTAACGGACTATCCTAAGCTTTTTTCAATTTTCTGCGCAACAAGGCGTACGTTCGCGAGCTCGAGTCGCCACTCGGAGTCGAGTCCTCGAGAGCGCCGAGAAAAAGAATCCTGCCCGGCTGATTCATTCCCCTATAGCGGTGGGCTTCGAATGACACGCTCCAGCCGACGCGGACTTTGCAACTCAAGTCCTGCTCCTTTTCTTCTTTCATTCCATTCAATTCGTTAAAAAGCAATTTGATCGGAAGACGCCAGGAAGCTGCCGGGGATCGCTAGAAACCGCGATTTTGCGGGTTCCCGCGCCGAACCGCGGGAAGAAAGTCGGCGACGATCGGGCCGTTAGCAGAGGAGTCCCCTTCGCTGCTTAGTGCTTGATAAAAAAAGAAGCAAAGGAGCAAAGTAGTGATATCGGCGGTTCGAAGCATGCCGCTTATTTCCGCTGGGAATTACTTACCTAAGTGAAAATAGCGCAGCCTGCGCTGGCTGCACTCGCTCGCGCTCGAGAGCAAGACAAGTTGTAGCAGCGGTATTATACGGCGGCAAAGGCATAAGTCGGCGACGTTGCCAGACGCGCAACAGTCCGTCGAAGGGCG